>JALQSN010000619.1:0-29794 GCA_023690525.1 Holotrichia oblita | reverse complement strand
ATTTAATCAGAGTATGAGCAAGTTTGCCGAACTTGTTGCTGTTATACGCGGTATCTTAAAAGTGCAAGCCGCAACTAAAACCGAAGATCTTAATAAGCGCCGTGATGACTTTATAAAAGATAATCTCAAAATGGAGAGCAACGGAGCGGGGGTTATTGTTACGGATAGTAAATATGACTATACACATATCAGTGACAAAAGTACGCCGATACCAACGGGACAACTTGAATATGTACGCAAAGAAATATTTGAATATTACGGCACGAATGAAAAAATAGTGCAGAACAAAGAATCACCGGAAGAGGCTGACACGTTTTATGAAGGTGAACTCAAGCCATACTTTGAACAGGTACATCAGTCTTTTACAAATGTCATTTTTGAAGGAAAAGAACGTGGTTTTGGTAATGAAATCATATGTGAAGGAAATCGCTTGCAGAATGCAGCGCTTAATAATAAAACAGTTGCTGTCAAATTCTTAACTGAAATAGGTGCGCTTGAGTTAGACCAAATATTAACTATTTACAATCTGCCTCCTATTGGCGGTGAAGAGGGTAAGCGCCGGGTTCAGACGTTGAATATGGTTAATGCGGAAAAGGTTGATAAATACCAGCTTGGAGATGCAAAACCTAAAGAAAAGCCTAAAAATGATGACATAGAAGAGGAGGGAAAAAATTGAATCAAGATATAGAATATCGCAGTTTTTCGAATTTTGAATTAATGGAACAGCAACTTGAGGAACAAGACACACGTTTGATTGTGCGGGGTACCGCTGTTGTGTTTGATACACCTACAGTTTTATATGAATATGACGGTGTTAAATATTACGAAATCATAAGCCGGGATGCTTTTAAAGGTTGCGATATGACTGATGTGATATTTAATTATAATCATGGGGGCAAAGTAGTTGCGCGTCTCCGAAATAACACTTTGAAATTAATAACAACTGAAAAAGGTCTGGATATGGAAGCGGATTTGACCGGAACAACTGAAGGAAGAAACCTCTATGAGGAAATAAAGGGGGGATATGTTGATAAAATGAGTTTTTCTTTTTCTTTGGGGAGTTCTGAGCGGAGTTCTGAATATAATCAGGAAACTCATACCAGAACAATAACAAAAATTAAAAAACTTTATGATGTGTCTGCTGTAGATATCCCGGCTTATGACGATACATCAATTTCGGCGCGTAATTTCAAAAAACTAGAAGAAGAACGGCGCCGTAAATTACTTATAGTCAAATCATTTTTATAATATTAAATTAAAGGAGAATCAATTATGAAGAAAAGAATGTTAGAAATTTTGTCGCGTAAAGCCGAGATTCGCCAATTGCTTGAATCCGATCCTAAGGCAAATCTTGATGAACTTGAAACTGAACTCAGGGGATTAGATGGAGAATACAAAGACCTTGAGAAAAGAATGGCTATTGCTGAAGGAATTAAAACGGGAGATATTGAAGGAAATCCTGTTGAAAATCCGCTACAAACACGCACCACGCAATTTGACCGTGAAACTGTTCTTGGCACGAAGGAATACCGCTCCGCATGGGCAAAAACACTTATGTATTTACCTCTGAATGAAACCGAAAAAAGAGCGCTTGACACAGCGCTTACAACCACATCAACAACATTTACCCAGGCAACAGCCGGAGCAGACGGCGTAAACAATGGCGGTATATTTATTCCTACCGACATTAATGATGCATTAATGGCAGCGATTGGGCTTGTTTCGCCGCTGTTCGGGGATGCCGCAAAAACAGCCGTCCCCGGATTGCTTAGATTTCCCTACCGTAAAGGTGGATCAGGAGCAGAAAAGCCGAAAGAAGGTAAACCCAATAAAGACGGACAGATAGAATGGGCGGAGCTTGTACTTGGAGCGACCGAAATATCCGAAACAATACGCGTTACATGGAAATTGGAAGCCATGTCGGTTGAAGGATTTATTAGCTACATAACCGCAGAATTAATTGAACAGGTGCAGGACACAGCAGTAACAGACGTTATTTATGGAACGGGAAACAATGAAATAGAGGGTGTGACCCAAAGCGCTATAAGATACGAATACACTGGTACCGCGCTTGACGGAATTGGCGACGCACTTAAAAAACTCAGCAAAAAGAGAAAAATAGGGGCAAAAATATATGTTGCGCAAGATATAGTTGAAAATATTACGTTTACAAAAGACACTACAGGCAACTATATATTTACTCCTATAAATGGTGTGGGAATAAAATCCATTGCAACCTACACTGTTGAAGTAGACCCGTATCTTAATGACGGAGATTTTGTTATAGGTAACATGAAACGTTATTACCGCCTCAATGTCAATGAAAGTCTATCTATAACAAAAGATATATCGGGCAAAAATCGTATAAATGACTATACAGGTTATATGATTATGGGTGGAGCAGCTCAACCGGAATGCTTTGTTTATGGAAAAAAGAAAGCATCCTGATAAGGAGTTGATATATGATGAAAGAGGCGAAAGTATCAAATGAAATGATATATGATATACGGCAGTATCTTCGTATTAATCATACACATTTTGATGTTGAAATTTCAGATCTTATAAAAACGGCGCGGGCAGACCTAATACTTGTGGGGATCCTCCCCAAGAAAGTAAATAATGAAAGCGATAGCCTTATAAAACGGGCTATCGTTACTTATGTTAAAGCGGAATTTGGTTTAGATAATCCGGATGCCGAAAAGTACCGCGCAAGTTATGAAAACCTAAAAAGGCATTTGATGTTATCGTCAGAATATATTGCGAAGAGGTGATTTTATGTATTGGCGGGATATTGGATATCTCTGCGAAGAAACATCAGGACTTGACAGTTTCAGAAAACCAGTAAAAGAGTTTCATAAAAAAGAGGTTTTTTGCAATAAAAAGAGTGTCCGGCAAAGTGAGTTTTACCAAGCCCAGGCGCAAGGCTTTAGACCGGAAATGATGCTTGAAATACGATCATGTGAATATAACAATGAATCTTATTTCGAATATAGTGGAAAAATGTTTCGCATAATCCGGACTTTTGACAAAAGCGGTGAAATAACCGAACTTATATGTAACTCGTTGGTGGTTAGCAATGGCTGAACAGAAAATACAATTTATTAACACGTCAAAAGAGACTAAAAAAATCCTTGTCGGGTTAGCCAAAACAGCGCTGCGCGAAGACGGTAAGATCATCAGGAAAGTTTTACGCGATAATATTCCCGTGAGATCTAAACGGTTGAAAAACCATATAACATCATGGGCAAGAATTGATAATAAAACAGGTCAGCCGATTCTTGAAGTTGGTTTTTACAGTCGGCAGCGCATAAAAAAAAGAGGTAAAACACCTTCTCGCGCTAATCCGCACTGGATTGAATTTGGTGTTAGACCTCACGTAATAAGACCAAATAATGCTAAAGCAATGGGATATGACGATTATTTTTTTGGTAAACTCGTAAATCATCCCGGTTACGCTGGTACCCACGTACTTCGAAATGCTGTCTATGACAACATAGACGAAATACGGGCAAAGCAAGCGGAATTTCTTGGATATCTCAATGAGACACTGGAAGCTGCGGGGGCAAAAATAATTGATAGTGAGGAGGTCGAAGACGATTAAAAGTAAAACTTCGGAATTTATTAAAAAATTAACAGAGCGAATAAATGAAATAATCCCCTGTTTTTATCAGGAGTCGCCTTCGGACGGCTCCTTTCCTTTTGCGGTAGTAAATGGCTGCTATATAACAAACCTTGAAAAAGGGGATCTTTGTAGTTTTTACATTGATGTTTGGGCAGATGAAAAAGATCCAACTGCAACTGAGTTTTTAGAGGGTACATGCGATACTCTCCGGAATGAATTGGATGAATCAATACTTGCAAAAGATGGTGTTCTTGCTTCGCATCTAAATTTTGAAAGTCAAATGGATGTTGCTGATTTGGAATTTGATTTAACACACCGCCGTTTATCTTTTACGGCAAGAATTTTTTATATTGGAGGTTAAAATGGTTACAAACCTTACACAAAAACAGATTGAAAATATACAGATTGATGAGGGTGTTGTTATCCTCAACTATGGAGAATCTAACGAACGCACATTAGCCCCGACAAGAGGAGGCGGAGAATTTACCGTAACGAATACAATACGAAACATTGAACATGATGGAGCTTCCGGAGCTGAAGCAGGTATGCAAGTTATCGAAAAACAGGAAGCCAAGTTAAAAGTTACCGTTTTAGATATGGGTCAGGAGAACTTGGCACTATCTATACCAGGGTGCGTTGTTGAAGATGATGGTTCTATTACAAATGGGGATAACGGACTTATATCCGAAGACGAGTACATTAAAAATGTGACTATGTTCTGTAAATTGTTAAGTGGTAAATATAAAAAAATTATTATTTACAGAGCTATGCACGAAGGAGCATTGACAATTAAAGCAGCCCCAAAAGTTGAAGGAGAATTGGCGTTAGAGTTCAATTCTCATTTCAATCCCAAAAATATAAAAGAAAAGATTTGGAGAATTTCCGATATTGAAAAACCCCCGGAAATTAAACAAGCAACAGAAAAACAGGAGGAATAGTTTATGCTTAAAATATGTATGATACCGATTATGACAAGAATGATTGCAAAACTTGATCTAAAACCCGCAATAGAAAAACTAAAACAGCTTGATATATTTGAAGAGGGTCAAGAAAAGATGACTCCTGAACAAATGGGGGTGATAGCGGCTGAAATTCTTGTTGAAATAACTCCGCAACTTGATAAAGTTGGTAAAGATATCCCTGAATTTGTATCTTTGTATAAAGGTTGTTCAATCCGGGAGGCAAACGAACTTGATATCGCTGAAATTATAGCCGACCTAAAAAATGATGATGGTATATTAAATTTTTTCGAACATGCTCTACGAAAGAAAGTAGGGCAAGAACATTAAATCTTCTATCAAAATACTATGAATGGCAACTCATAAAGGAAATGCCTTTAGGCTCTCTTTGTGAGTTGTTGCTTTATGCAGAAAAACGGGAAACCGAACAGAGCGTTTTCCCGCTTTGGTTAGTTCATTATTTAATGCAAAATCTTTCCGGACAGGAGGCTATACCTTTTGATGAACTCATGCGTTCGATTGAACAACCTGAAAATGTAAAAGAAAAGACAAGTGATGAAATATTAGAAGAATTTTCACCAATTATAGAAGCGGACAAGCGCAGAGGGGAGGGATCCAGTGGCTAATATATTTTCGCTTTATGGTTCAATATTTATTGATAATGAAAAAGCTAATAAATCAATTGATGATACCACCGGAAAAGCTGAAAATAGCGGTTCAAAAGTTGGCGGAGCTTTTAAATCTATCGCAAAAGGCGCAGCGGTTATGGGAACGGCGGTTGTTGGAGCTGCAACTACCCTTGGTACGGCTGCTTTTGGTATGGCATCAAAAATGGCTGATACCGCATCTGCAATTGACGATAGTTCGAAAAAAGTCGGAATGTCAGCCGAGGAATACCAAAAATGGGTATATGCCGCAGGGCAATGCGGAATGGAATCAGCAACGCTTGAAAAAGCAATGATAAAACAACAAAAATCTTTTGCAGATGCAAAGGACGGTAGTAAATCAATGTCAACAGCATATAAACGTTTAGGCTTAGACATAAATGAATTTGGGAATTCGGGCGATGCATTTAATGCTGTTATCGCCAAGCTGTCCGAAATGAAAGACGAAACAACTAGAAACGCACTTGCTAACGATATCTTTGGAAAAAGTTATGCAGAACTTACCCCTCTATTGGCTGAAGGTGCTGCGGGTATTGAAGACTTAAAAAAAGAAGCAGTTGACCTTGGTGGAGTTATGAGCAACGAAACCGTTTCGGCAGGGGAACAGCTTGGTGATACATTTGATAAAATTAAATTTGCCAGATCGGGTTTATTTACCCAACTGGGAAGTTCATTGCTTCCAATTATTCAAACTGTTTGCAATGTGATCATTCAAAATATACCAATGATACAAAGCGTTATTTCTCAGCTAGCCCCTATTATTGCAATGCTTTTTAGCCAGCTACTTCCGCCGTTGATGGATTTGGCGCAAATGCTTTTCCCGATCCTGATTGATCTTATAATGCAAATTTTACCTCCATGCATGACGATTATATCAGCAATTCTCCCGGTTATAACCGACTTGCTTAATATGCTTTTGCCACCGATCATGGAAATAGTTAAAATGATTTTGCCGTTATTATTATCACTCATAGAACCGCTTTTACCGCTGTTACAACCCATTTTAGCATTGCTACAGCCTCTTATAGATTTGCTTATGATGATAATAACGCCACTTGTAGAATTGCTGAACATGATACTGCCGCCAATTATAAAAATTATCTCAAAATTAATAGAAATTGCATTAAAACCATTAAAAGAATGGTTTAATATACTAGCTGGAATTATTGGCGGATCTTTTAAAGCGGCATTCGACGGTATAAAAAATTACGCAAATACTGCTATAAACGTATTTAAAAATATTATAGATTTTATTAAAAATGTGTTTACAGGCAACTGGAAAGGAGCTTGGGAGGCAGTTAAAAATATTTTTAGCAGTATATTCGACGGTATAAAAAATGCATTTAAAATACCTATCAACTGGATAATAGACGGAATTAACTTTTTCATTCGGGGGATAAACAAAATCAAAATTCCTGACTGGGTACCGGGTGTTGGCGGAAAAGGGTTTAATATTGATGAATTTAAAAAGCTCCGTATCGGTATGGAATATGTTCCATATGATGACATGCCGGCACTGCTGCATAAAGGCGAACAAGTTTTGACAGCTTCCGAAGCAAAAGCATATAAAGAAAGCTTAAGCAGAACGGATAAAAAAGATAATAGCAAAGGCAGAACTACAAACATTTATGTATACATTAGCAAGTTTATAAATAACCGGAAACAGGATGTCCAAGAATTTACAGATGAAGTAATGGAAATTGCAGAGGAAAAACGCCGTAGGGATGAGGAGGTTTTTGCATAATGAATTCATTAAACAGTTTTGTTTTCAAAGGGAAATCTTCTCTTGATTTTGGCTTATATATTTATAAAAAGAATGTATTTTCAGCCCCGGAGCGGGATGTCTTAATAACAAATGTCCCGGGTCGGAGTGGCTCACTTATTGCAGACAACAATAGATTTGAAAATATCGACATAAAATATAGCTGCAATATTGTTCCGGGGTTTTGCTTTGAAGATTTGGCAGAATTAAGCAGGAGTATAAAAGGTTGGTTATTGTCAGAAATAGGGTATTTTCAGTTGTCAGATACATATAATATAAACTATTTTAGAAAAGCGGTTTATCACTCAGCGCTTGACATAGAAGAATTTATATTTCAATTTGGAAGAGCGCCAATTACATTCGACTGTAAACCTTTTTTATATTCATTCGCCGGGCAAACCCCTATTGCACTTACAACACCGGGTAGATTAATAAACAGTGAAGCGTTTGCATCTGCTCCGTATATAAAAATATTGGGAAACGGGGATATAACACTAAAAATAAACAATGATTCCTTTTTATTCAAGAATGTAGAAGATTACATTGAAATTGACAGCGAAATTATGAATGCATTTAAAGGATTAAATTTGCAAAATAGCAAAATGTATAGCGGTTCCTTCCCTGTGCTTTATCCGGGTGAAAATACTATTACATGGACAGGAAACGTTTCGTCAATTGAAATTATACCGAGGTGGTGCGCGCTATGATACCAATTTTATATGCAAACAACGAAACAGACTTTAGTCATAATGGTATAGGATTTCTCAGGGACACCATATCTTGCGAAGTAACTGAAGAGAGAAACGGGGTCTACGAAATTATATTTGAATATCCGATTGATGGTCAGCATTTTTCAAAAATTGAAGAGGAATGTATTGTTAAAGCAAAACCTAATGAAACATCTGATCTCCAATTATTCCGGCTCTACAAATCAAGCAAGCCAATTGACGGTATAGTTACTTGGAGCGGTGAACACATATCCTATGAACTTAATGGGAATCCGGTACCAGAGTTTGAAATAAAAAGCGGTACAGCGGGAATTGCGGTTCAAAAGGCACTTGATAAAGCGGTATTTGAACATCGTTTTACTGGATGGAGTGATATTGAGACACTAAATAGTACTACTGTTTTAGAGCCGTCTTCTGTCCGAGCTATCTTTGGAGGGGTTGACGGAAGTATTTTAGACACTTGGGGCGGAGAGTATGAGTTTGATAATTATGTTGTTAAACTCCATGCCAATAGGGGTAAAGATACTGATATAGTTATTGAATATGGGAAGAACTTAACTGATATAAAACAGGAAAAGAATATCGCTGCGGTTTATACTGCTATTTTCCCCTGGGCGAAATATACAGAGGATAAGGACGGAGAGACAACCGAACATATTATAACCTTGCCGGAAAAGATTATTGCTACACCGACAGCGGATTTATACTCACATTCCAAAGCTTTAATTATGGATTTTACAGAAGAATTTGCTGAAGGTGAGATCATAACGGAAGCAGCATTGAGACAAAAAGCTATATCATACATGGTTAGCAATCCCATTGATGTACCAAACATAAATATAACAGCCTCATTTGTCCAGTTATGGCAGACACCGGAGTATAAAAACATTGCCCCACTCGAAAGGGTTTGCTTATGTGATACTGTTACAGTCAGATTTACCAAGCTTGGCATATGTGCAACTGCAAAAGTTATAAAGACGGTATATGACGTTATAAACGAACGATATAAAGTAGTTGAACTTGGAAATGCTAAAAGTAATTTTGCAGACACTTTAAATAAGCAAAAAAACGATATTGCCAATGTTATAAACAAGATAAAAAATTCATCAACAAAAGCAGCGGAATCATTAAGGGAAGCGGTAAAAAATGCCACAAATTTAATTACCGGTAATAGCGGGGGTTATGTTGTTCTTCATCCGGCGGAAAAACCACAGGAGATTTTGATACTAGATAAACCGAAAATTGAAGAGGCTGTAAAGGTGTGGCGGTGGAATTCATCCGGATTGGGGTATAGTAAAAATGGGTATAACGGTGAATTTGCGCTTGCCATGACTATGGACGGTGTTATAGTTGCCGATTTTATTTCGGCTGGAGTGCTTAACGGTGCGTTGTTAAAAGCTGACAGTGTATCGGCATCGGCAATATCAGTAGGATTTAAACAAAAAATTACTGATGATATAAACAAATCGGCAGAAACATTAACGCAAGATTTTAAAGCAGCAGATTTGGAAGTTTATAGCGTAATATCTAAAACGTTCGAACATTATTCGACTACTGAACAAATAGATTCAGCAATATCGCAGTCAGCGGAAAGTATTCGATTATCAGTCAGCGAAACGTATGCAACTAAAGATGATCTTGGAAATTATTCAACGGCTGAAGAAGTAAAAACGACTATATCGCAAACATCAAGCAGCATAATGACAGAGGTTAATAAAAAGGTCAATAATGTTGATTTTGGTACAAAAATAACCCAAAATTATAGCTCAGTGCAAATTGCCTGGAACAATATATCTAAATATATTGAGTTTTCCGGTGGCGCTATGAATATATATCAATCCACAGCACAGGGATCGAATAATCTGCTAATGAAATTGAACTATACCGGGGCTTGGTATTATTACAGCGGTACAACAATAGGTAAAGTTGGTACTAACTCATGGACAAATGACGATTCTTTCCGGGGACTTGTTTTTGACTTAGAATACGAAGCTGATTACATGTGCTGGGCACACAAAACAAGCGCAAGTGCAAGCCAATACACTACCCAGATGATCTATTACGCAAATAGTAAAAAGGCAAATCAAGGTTTGCATTTTGCTTGTAATACATATGCATGGAACAATCTTTATATAAACAATAATATAAGGACTATTAATTACAGCAGCGGCGCAGGTGGGTTGTACTCCTCCACCCATGAAGTCGGTTTATATGGCTACACCGCAAAAGTAAGCGGCGGTTGCGTTTTCGAGTGCCAGCGTTCGAAATTTGTTTTTTATAACAGTAGCAGCCTTTTAGTTGAAATGTATAACAATATGGATATGCACAATTACAATATTTTAAATCAATCAGATGCACGCTTTAAAACAAATATACAGCCTTCTGGTGTTGATGCGTTGGATTTAATAAACCAGATCGATCTGAAGGAATTTGATTGGATTGAAAATGGAGAACATGAAGACATAGGCATTATAGCTCAGCAATTACAAAACGTATTGCCTGATTTAGTTGACGAAAACGCAGAAACCGGGCGGCTGTCAATTAAAATGATGAAATTTATTCCATATTTGTTAAAAGCCATACAACAGTTAAACGGTCATTCTCCAAATGTTACAAAGTGGAAAGATATACCGATCAAAGAAAAAAGAGATTTTATCAAAAAGAATAAAATTCAATCCCCAAAAGAAAAAGAAATTAAATTCAAAAAAGTTAAAGTACCAATCAGGAAAAGAAAGAGGTGATAACATTGGACAATACCCCGCTTAGTGTTCTTATAGAAAATGGCAAAGGAAAAATAATTGGGTCGTTTAACGAAGCCGCAAAAGAATTAGGATTGCCGGCTTATTTGCTCGAAGGAATTATTTTAGAAATTTTATCCGAAGTCCGGAACAGAAAAAACTTTGAATTGATTCTTGATCTTAATAATATGAAAAAACAATCTGAAGAGGAGGAAAGTAATTAATGGAGGTTAGGAGAAAATTTACATTAGACGTAAATCAACGCAGCCCGCTTGAGTACATATTTGCAAAACAGGGGGACACAAAATCCCGCTTTTTGGAAATTACTCTTACAAATAACGGATTGCAGCTCAATATCCCCAGTACATCCACGGTAAGACTACAACTAAAAAAAACAGATGGTCATACCGTGTATAATGACGGATATATGGAAAGTGGTAAAATAATTGTTGAACTTACAGAACAGGCGCTTGCAATCGGAGGTATAGCAGTTGCTGAAATCGCTGTTTATGACGGTGCGGCACTTATTACTTCACAAATATTTTATTTAAAAGTAGATAATAGCGCCTTTTTAGGTAGTGAGGTTACGAGTTCGGACGAATTTAAAGCATTTATTGATGCTATGCTGCGAATCGAATTGGCTGGCAATATTTCACAAACCGCAAAAACAAATTCGGAAATTGCGTTGGCAAATTTGGCGAAATTTGAAACCGCTTTGAATACATCAAAAGCCAATGCCGATACGGCAACAGCTAAAGCAAACCAAGCCGCCGATAAAGCAGAAGCAGCCACAGAAACAGCAACTAATGCCGCAAAAAATCAAATGGCTATGGCCGAAACACTAGCCATAAAACCGCAAGTTTCCGGCGAAACAGTCCGCGTGACCGACAGTGCGGAGTGGCGGCTGCAGGTGATCACGATAGACGGTAAATCGGAGCAGAAAGTGACGAGTCAGGGAAAGAATCTATTTAATATACATGGATATAGTGTGGCAAAAACTACTACAGTAAGTGGTGTAACATTTACGCTACAAGACGATGGGGGGGTAAGGAGGCAAGGTACGGCTACTGCTTTGGCTACGTTTGGGACTAACGAATTTAATTTAGTAAATGTTTGCGAAATAGGAAAACGTTACACTGCATCGGGCATGACGCTTGAAATTGTATATAATGACGGTACTGCAAATTGGTATGGATCATCTTTTGTTATGAGTAGCAACATGAAAAAGGTAAACATATATACACAGGTGGGCAGTGGAATTACTGTAAATGATGTTATCTATCCCCAGTTGGAGGAGGGAGCTACCGCCACCGCCTACGAACCATTTACTCCAGACAGTCCAAGCCCGGGATATGTGGCAGAAATAAGCAGTCCGAAAGAATTTGATCTTACAATCGCAAACAATATGGGCATTAGGTATGTAAGGGATTGCTTAAAAGGTAGCAACGTTGACAGATCTTGTATATGGGTACAAGGTAGAGTTACAAATACCAAAGGGGTTATAATCTCTAACGGGATAATGCCCACGATTAATTTTACATTTAGTGACGTACCCGGTTCGCGCGTCAGCCCGGAACGTTACACTGACGGAAACATAAACCAAAGTCCAATTGTGCATAGTGTCGGAGACAGCAACGCATGGCATTATATCCAGCTTGATTTAGGTCGTATTTATTATGACATAGCGACTATAAAGGTGTGGCATATGTCCGGGCGTAATTTTAATCACATGTTGCAAGTATCAACAGACGGTGTGACGTGGATGAATTTATTTGATAGCGGTGTTCAGGGGACATACACCGAAACCACAGAGGGGCATGCCGTTGAGACGGCTAATGATTACAGGTCTATAAACATCACTTTGGCAGACCCTCTGAAATCCTTTCCGGGCGGAATAAAAGATGTACTGACATTGGATTTTAGAAATAAAGTTGCGACAAGGGTCAATAGGGTAAAAAGATTAATGCTGCACAATGCTGGACTTTGGTATATATATGCCAGAGGTACCGGCGAAGATTTTACAGTTTTCATGACCCCTGTTGCTAACGATTCAAAAGTTGGTTATCAGGTAAGTATATGTTCGCATTTTAAAAACATTAGTGCTGTATGGGACGCTCCGACAAAGAGTTGTTTTTCCGACCATTATACCACTACGGATAAATATTTTATGATAAAAAATAGCGTAGTAGGGATTATTGGCACAGACAGCGAAACCGAAAAAATAGCAAAGTGGAAAACATATCTTGCCGGAACACCTATCACACTGGATTATCTGCTTGCCAATCCGACGACAACGGAAATCCCCTGGGATCCCGAATGGGATAAATTAAAGATGTATTATGGAGAAACCGCAGTAATTACCGAACCTGCGACAAATTTAAGTCTGGAATATGTGGCAGATACAGAGTTATATATGGACAATAAAATGGACAATAAAATAAAAGAGTTAGCCGCGGCAATCGTGGCGGGAGGAGGATTATAATGGTCGAATTTAGCATGAGAAATTTTATAATGAAAACCCTTCGGGGTATGGCTGGAATTGAGCCGGATTACAAGGTTATGGAATATGCATCGGTGTGGTATGACAAAAAGGTGCTGAAGAATGATGACATGATCGAGATTGAGGAGCTACTTAAACCTGTAGAGCCAGAACCGGAAGAAATACCGAAAGAAGAGATTCCGGACGAACCGCCAGAAGATGAAGTAGATCCGGAAGAAGTGCCGGAGGAGGAAGCCGGAGAAGATGGAACGGAAGAGGAAGAGAAAGACGAAAAAGAAGAATAGTTAAATTCTTTTATATTAATTTTTTAGGAGGAAAAATATTATGACTTTAAAAAAATGTATTTTAACAGCGAACGACTGTTACAAGGCAGGGGTAAAAATCACAAATGGTAAACCCGTGGGCATCGTTGTCCACGAAACTGCCGCCGGCAACACGACTATAAAGCGTTATGTTCAGCCGTTAAAAACAGACAGCAATTATAGCGCCATACTCGCCGACTTGGGAACGAATGCAAACAGCAACCATTGGAATCAGGCAGGTTTAAGTAAATGCGTCCATGCATTTATAGGTAAAACAGCCAATGGCAGTATTGCAACATACCAGACACTACCTTTTGATTATTGCTGCTGGGGATGCGGTACTGGATCAAAAGGATCGTATAACAAAAATCCTCAGGCTTACATACAATTTGAGATTTGTGATGATAAGTATGTTGACGGAAACTATTTTGATGCGGTTTATAAAGAAGCGGTTGAATTCTGCGTGTATTTATGCAAGCAATATGGGATATCTACTGATAAAATTGTGTCTCATGCAGAATCATATAAATTAGGTTATGGCTCTAATCATGGCGATCCTGATGGGTGGTTTAAAAAATTTAACAAAACCATGAACGATTTCCGGGCGGCTGTAAAATCAAAAATGTCTGCAGGTGTAGTCGTATCACCCGCGGTAGACACTGCAACATCCAGTTACACCGCAGGAACATATAAAATCACCCAGGTTACAAGTCTTAATGTGCGCAAGGGTTCGGGAATGGGTACAGTGTTGTAAAATCTTTGCCGAAAAATACCGTTTTCGAAGTAACCAAAATAGAGAATAAAGCATGGGGTTATATACCTGCACATGGGGGATGGTGTAATATATCCACTACATATTGTACCAAGGTTACGACTGCGGATATCGTTTATACAGTTGCCAAAGGTGATAAGCTTTCGGCAATCGCTAAAAAGTACGGTACAACCGCCGATAAACTGGCAGAGTACAATAAGATACCGGATAAAAATAAAATCAGTATAGGACAAAAAATAAAAATACCGGGGGTGTAATATGGACATTGGAGTAATTATAGGTGTCATCGGCACTGCTTGCGGCGTTATCTTCGGATGCGTCGCTTTTTTTCGCACTAAAAAAATTGACGATAAAACAGACGGTAAAGAAGATGGGGTAGTGCTGACCGAACTTGGATATATCAAGTCCGGAGTGGATGATATCAAGAGGAAACAAGAGCAGCAGGAAAGACAGCATATAGAAGTAATATCAAGAATTACTGCGCTTGAGGAATCTACAAAACAGGCACATCGCAGAATTGATGAAATGAAAGGAGATAAAAGAGAATGAATTGGTTAATAAAATATAAAGAGACTTTAAAACGTGCGGGAAGAACGTTCCTGCAGGCGGTAGTAGGCTATGTGGCATCTAATCTGGTCTATATTTTTTCGGCAAATACAAGCGATTTTGACTACCTTAAGACGGCTGTTATTGGTTTGCTGGCTTCGGCTGGAGCTGCCGGGATTGCGGCACTGATGAACATGCCGAAAAAGTCAGAGGATGAATCAGAAGGATAAATTTAAGGGGCATTGTAGAAATACATTTGCCCCTGTTTTTTTTATTCCCATTTTTACTTTTTTAATGTCTTTTCCCAATCCCGCTTCATCGGGTCGTAATTGGTGCATTTATAAACCCACTCGATAGTTGTCCGATCGCTACAAACGGGGAAGTATTCAAGGCGGCGGCAGAAAGGGCAGAGGGGAGGTCTTTTCTTTTTAAATATCATTGTCCTTGTCCCACCGCTTACTTTTCCCGTTCTCCCGGTTATCTGTGTAAGGTTCGTCCTTGTCTATTAGCCAGTTCCTGCCGATCTTTACCGCTGTTCGAAATCCGCCACGTTGGCACTTCTGCCGGATGGTAACGGCGCTTTTACCGTGCATTTCTGCATACTCGGTTATGGGTATGAGATTAATTTTCATTTTTATCATTCCTTCTTTAGTTTAAATTGTGGATTACAACAGGGCTTTCTTCTGACTGCAAGCCAATATAAGTCGGCGCAACCCATTTTAAAATCAATGTTCGTTCTGAATTCCGAGAACCTGTCCAGTAGTGATGCCAATGCCCTCGTCGCGCATGTGGGCGTTTTGTTGATCCAGATTCAGCCTTTTCAGATTCTTCACTTTGTTTATAATTTTTAGAATTTCTGATAGAGTTACCAATGCGAACCCCGACAGTCCATTTTCTGATTTCTGCATATCTGTCTCGGATTCGTTCGGATCGCTTTGTTATAAAGGACTGTTCTGAGTGAGGAGCTATTTCGCAATTGGTTGCGCATATGTATAAAACCAGTTGCAAAGCTTTTGATATTATGCTTTCTAAATTAATTGATTCATTCGACATGTTGTCTAAATCGTTTAATTTTTGTAATAGGTTAAGATTCTTTTTGGCTTCGTTTGCTGTGTGCAAAAAATTTTCATTAATTGATTTTTTATCAATATGAAAAGGTATTGCAAAAACATTGTTGCCGTATTTATCAATAAATAATAACCGCAGCTCTTTATCATCGTTATTGGGATCATGCTCCATATGTACAAACATACCTGATATCTTTATAGAGCCGATTAAAAATTGATTAAGCTCCACATAAAAGCACGGATAAGGTAAATTATAAAATATTTCTGACGGAACGTCATTGTCTGTTTGGTCATACAACATGTTTGCTAAATCCGGATCAATTACAAATACTTCCTTGCTTAACCGCCAGGGGGCAAGAGCTGTGAGGGATTGTATATCTTTAAGCTCTTTTATGCTTTCTACCATTTCTCCGCGTGTAATCACAGCATATGCTGCAGCCATAGGCGCATAACACAACTTGTTCCACTCCGGCAAATCCTTGCCATTTGAATTGTGGAAGTCTTCCATTAGTTCCCATGCCCGTGGATAATCGTTAAAAATATTACTTAACAATGTCATAGGTGGATATTTACTTTCTTTCATTATCATTTACCTCGTAAACTTGTATTATATCTGCATTCATTATTAAAACCTTTCTTTTTACTGTATTTTGCTTATTGTTATTTTATATTCTTCTAGATATTTAATGTATTCGCTAATTTCATTTGCTTGTGTGTCTGTTATAGATATTTTTTCGCCATCAATGTAAATACTTTTATTTCCGAATTTACCATATATTGTTTTATTCCATTTTCCAGTTATTAAAGCGGGTTTAATAGGTTTCTTGATTGCCGCAATCTCTTCTTTTCTTCTTTTCCAGTCTTCTCTGAGTTTATCGGCAATTTGGGCATTAATTCCTGTCCACAAATCTTCTTCTATGTTTATTTTTGCTCTTGTAATCTTAACCTTTGCAATTTCATTCGACAACTCAGTCAAAAGGACTTGTTTGTTCCATGCAAAACGTGCTTTTACTGCAAATATGTTACCGTCTTCCAATTCACTATATTTATAACCCAAAGAATTAATAATATCTTTATTGTCTTTTGTATTGCCGCTAAAATGCAGAGATAACATTGTTTCACCTGTTGTGTATTCAATTTTAGGAAGTACACAAACATTGAGTGTTAAAGGTTCAAGACTTTCTTTTCTTTCTTTCTCAGCATGATAGCAAGTTTTACATAATCCAGATTCTTCGTACCATTTCAATTTTTTTTCTCTTTCTGATATCTTGCCGAATAATTCAACCGTCATTTCATGTCCGCATTTACCTGTTACTGTGTATTTCATGGCTGTATTCTCTTTCTACCCGTCTTGCCGGTGGCACAGCTTAATAATTTACATGTTTTGACTAAAAACTTCCGTATCCGTATCCGACAGCATACAATTTAGTGCCGTTCGGATTAGTGTATATATCGTATTCATTTCCGCGATAATCTTTAAATGTTTTTGCGCTTAAACATACCCAGTTTTCTTCTAATTCAAATGCGGGAATGAATTCTACCTTAAACTCCTTGTCGTTTGTGTCAAATAGTGATATTTTTCCATAATCCATTTTTGTTTCCTCCTAAAATTTTATTTACTTTGCTTACAATACTTATTATACATCGTTATCGATGTATTGTCAACACTTTTTTTCAAATATTTTTAATTAAATTTAAGAAATCTGGCACAAAATAAAAACACCCAGCCGAAGCCAGGTATTTTTACAAAATGTCTTTGTAAGCAAGAGCATTTTTAGGATTTAACCCACGTTACCGAGGTAACGACACATTTATTATACTGCGGATTATTTACTTTTACAATCCGTCTTTCCCGGGCAGTCTGGTTTTATTTCCTTTAGAGCCTTTTCTAATTTGTCTTTATTTACTACAACCACTTGCGGCTTTTTCCATTTTTTCATAGTTTTCTACCTCCATATATATAATGCAAGATTTTACAAATAAATAGCAATGGAAATAATTTCCATTAATACATAACATTAACATTGAATAATATAATAAATAAAAGTAATATGTAATAAATAAAAATTATGGAGGTACTAATGAATGGACAGCAGAAAAGAAATGGCAGCATTGTACGATACTTATTATTTATGTGAGTATTTTTTTGATGAAGAACTGATTGAAAATCGAAAGAAGCAAAAAGGATTTTTTGATACTACGAAGAAAGCGAAAAAGTATATTAATAAAAATGATATACATATTCCGGAAGAATTTCGGGCGTTTTTTTCGGTGGAGCTAGGAGTGAGTTTTGTATTTGCAAGATTAATGGATTTATGGTTGGATGAAATGAACCCAACACGAATACTTGGAGACGACTTAATAAACCTTGAAAAAATGAAGGCGGAAATTTGTAAACATTTCAAAATACGGATGGATAATAAAGAAGTTATATTTAGAGATGTTAATAGGCTAAATTTATCAGAGGATGTAAAAAAGAGTTTATTGTACATTTGTTACAATTATCCAAGATCATTGCAAGATATGGTGGAAATGTTGTGGGTTCTTTATGACAAAATTAAAAAGATGCACGATACAAAATATGCTTGCATAGAGAAATTATATACAAAAATAAGCAAGGAAAAATCCATAGAAGAATATTTGGACGAATGCTATCCATACAGAAAAAACACATATTATTATATTTCGCTATTAAACGATTATTCCATAAAGGGCAACTATAACAAAAACCAAAGTTGTGCAAATTTAATATGCGGGGCAGAATACGGGCTTGCTTTAAATTCGGTAAAACAGAAGCCGAATAATATAAGTGTTAGTTCGGTTGTAGAAGTCTTGAGTAATGATAACAACCGACTTATCCTCGAATATTTGGATAAAAACGATACTGTGTCTCAATCGGAGTTGAGCCAAGAACTTGCTATGTCAATGAGTACATCAGGGTTGCATGCTGCAGCGCTCGAAATAGAAGGAGCGATTTTGAGATATAATGTAAACGGTTTAGTTTTTTTTAGAATAAACCGTGAATATTTTAAAATTGCTGGAAAAGCGCTTAGCGACTATATGGATCGCCTTTCTGGTTAGTGCAATATAATATATGTTTTTTACATCTAATACCGAAACTGTACGAATCCAAAATTTTCCGGGGGTCAAAAGTGTGAATAAACTATTAACAAAATACTGATATAAATTAAATAGTTAAACAAATAAAGTAGTGTAAATATATATATTAAAATTTTCGGCGGCTTGCGTACTATGGTAAATTGAATATTACCGAAATTTTGACGAAAAACAGCCAAAAACGCTACCCTCAATTATTTTTTCTGTACCCCGAAACCCTCATAAAAAGGCATACTTTAAGTGTAATATGTTAAGCGTATTACACTTTTTTATTTTTTGCGCTATTGACGGATTATCGACCCTTAATTTAAACTATATACAAGCATAAAACCTGTGCTAAACAATAAGCAAATTACAACATGTAGCGATTGCAATGTTGTCCAGCTTGCTGTATACTATTTTAGCAACAACGAACAATTGTTCGGAAATATGAAAAGAAAGGGGTGGTTAAATTGGGCATAAAAAAGAGAGCTGTGAAAGTTTGGCGACCGGATCAGCTCTCAGGAAGAAAAAGAATCTACGATAATGGAGAAACTTTGTCTTTAGTTTATTACATGTGTTTGTAGATTGCAAGGGAAAATTTTAGAATATACGAAAAAAGAGAAGAAAAACAGTTGTTAAAAAGGAGAAGAAGTTATGAACGGACTAAAGATTAAATGTGTTAAATGGGCAATCAGCGAAATGTATGAGGAAAGTACAGGGATATTGTACATAGGAACGAATTTTGACAAAACGATAGAGGAGCTTGCTTCCGCTATGGAAGCAGTCAGAGAAGCTAAGGACATAGGGAAGAACATTAGAGAATGCAATAGGGGGAGAAGGGTATGTTGAAAAGTACGGTAATATTAAAAAGAATAAGAGAATATAAAGGCGCCGAAATAAAGAATATTAGAATTATCGTTTTACTGATAATGCCTGATTTGTTAACTCTAAATGAAGCATTGAAAATAGCAGAAATAAATAATATTTCGGTAGACAGTTATTTTGACAGCCATTTTGACACCCATGAGGAGTGTCAAAATCGGGATTCTGCCAATTGTAATAAGAACATAAAAATCTCATAAATGAAACTACACAAAACCACCTTGAGGTGAGGAATTCCAAAACCATATAATACCGAATGGTAATTTGAGGAGTTCGATTCTCCTCACCTCCACCATCTTTAACCGCATTTTGACTTAGAAGATATGGTTGAAAATTATATACCGCAACATCATTATTTGACGGTGAAGGATGTTGCGGTATATTTTTTTTGTCGCAGAAATTGAACAATACATACACGCTTTCTGGATAAATTATTACCTTGTTGACAAATAGGTTGATTAGTTTTTTTAAAGATGGGAGCGAACGGTTTTGAAGTAATTCTCGCCCTTTTTGAAATAGCGACCCGATATAATCTTCCGTGATATATTCACAAGATCGTCTACTCATTTTATCAATCAACGCTTGTGAGTTATATTGTTCTTCTTCCATTTCGAGCA
Organism: Holotrichia oblita; assembly: GCA_023690525.1. Lineage (NCBI taxonomy): Eukaryota > Metazoa > Arthropoda > Insecta > Coleoptera > Scarabaeidae > Holotrichia > Holotrichia oblita. Next base: position 9,535 of record JALQSN010000619.1, on the reverse strand, counting down.
GTTTGGACATCAGCGCGTTTGACCCTGACTCCGCCATGAGGTTTACGATGTTATCAATTTTGGTTTTTAGTTCCCTGACTTTTTTTCGGAGAAATGTCAGTTGTGCGTCATCCGTCCGGTTTGCTTCCTTAATCCGATTGTTGTAGTGTTCGGTAATCGCAGGAATAAGGGTGTCATCAAATAACTGGTCGGACAATTTCTCCAAAACAAATGCTTCGATGTATTCTCGGCGGATTTCTTTATTATCACACGCTTGCAGCGTTCCTCTGTGTCGGCGATTGCAACCATACCGGACAAGAAGATTTTTGTTTCGCCCGCAATTGGTACGAGTTCCAACAAAAGTATTTCCGCAGATGCCTGAAATGATTTTTCCTGATAAAAGGTACTCTTCTTTTGAGTATGTCTGTCCGCGCATAGAATTTTTCCGTGATTTTTTGATGTCCTGCACTTTCTTGAAATCATCCTGACTGATGATGGCAGGAACAACATCTTCAATGCGTATTATTTCTGATTCTTCCTTTGATTTGTTGCTTCTTTTTCCGGTGGAAGATTTTGTTTCAGAGCGATTGAATACGTAGATGCCCATGTACTTTTCATTGCTCAAAATAGAATTGAGCGAATTTTTTGAAAACTGGTTCTCGCTCTTTGTTCTATATCCAAGACTGTTCAGTTCCTTGATGATTTGAATATAGCCAACACGTTCAATCACTCGTTGAAAGATTAAGCGGATAATTTTGGCTTCGGACTCATTGATAACAAGCATTCTAGTTTCGGGGTCTACGTTGTAACCCAGTGGTGGTTTCCCTCCGGTATGCTTACCTTTCAAGGCGTTTTCATGCATCCCTTTCATGACTTCCCGTGCTAAGTTCAGCGAATAATATTCGGCCATCGCTTCAAGAACAGATTCTAAAATGACCGACTCAGGGCTATCACTATCAAGATACTCCAAAACGCTGATTAAAGATACGTCATATCTTTTGAGCTGCATTCGATATCCAATACTGTCCTGCCTGTTTCGTGCAAATCTATCCAGCTTATGAACCAAAACGACATCAAACGTCCGTTTTGATGAATCCGAAATCATTTGTAAAAATTCCGGGCGGTCATCTGTTTTTGCGGAACGCGCTCGGTCGACATATTCTCCTACAATCATGATGTTGTTTTTTTGAGCATAATCTGTAATTGCCCGAACTTGTGCGTCTATACTCTCATCTCTCTGGTTATCTGAACTAAATCGTGCATATATCACCCCTTTGACTATCCCTTTTTTATTTCTGAGCTTTTCCAGTGTTCCCATTGTTACACATTCCTTTCTTGCCGATTTGCGACAGTAACACATCAGAACTGCTGAAGAACTCGCAATGAATATTTTCCAGACATTCAACTAACGCTTCAATTACGGTGTCATCAATTTGTTGATCTAAAAAACCAACTGAAGCGTTTTGAATTCTTTTATCAGTCCTGTGTGTCATTTTGTCTTACCGACCCTTAAAATGCAGCAACAAATGGCATCAGTAACTACATTATTTATTATACTCAATAAGGTTCCCTCCTTTCAAGTAAAAATTGAAACACATGCCGCCGGCTCATTTCCTGCGCCATTATTCCAACCGCGTATTTGCAGGCCACGCTGTGCGCTATTTGATTTACGGGCGTGCTCCTCCTAACGGATCATGGCACACTATCCGTAAAACCTGTATAACTTCCGACGGGATGTTATAAGCCACAGTTATGGCTATTTGTCAAAGTTCAAACAATGGGTTTGTCTTGCCCATGCAATGAATAAAGAGACAAACGGATTCAAAAAGGATGCAAATAATAAAAAAAATTTCAGTTTAATTAAAAATATAAACCAAGATTTTATGACTAGACTTTCCCGGAACAGGTTCAAAATATCATTCACACTATGATAACCGCGTCAATAGAAAATCTGGTCGGGATGCTGCGTGAGTGTGGGATTGATTTGCGGATAGGACAAACGGTGTTTGCTGGCGGCGGATCTATGATGTTGAAGCAGTATATTAATGTTTGTAAAAAAATCGGTTCTCATATCTTCATAGAAGACATTTCCGTTAATGTGAAAGGTTATGAGTTGATGTTCCGGATGAAATAAGGCGGTGATGAATATGGACAAGCGAAACCAAGGACGCTTTTGTATTCAATTCAATACAATTGACGTCCGGCATTTTCAGGTTATTGAAATTCTAGAAGCGCATGGTCGCCGCAAAGCCCAATTTATTACTGAAGCTGTTCTGCATTTTATCAATTGTAAAGAAACGTCGGATATAGGCATGCGTCAAGATCCTACATTATTCAAAAAAACGGTGGAAGCGATTGTGCGAGAATGTGTAAAAAAGGAAGTAGCCTTCTCCATAGTTGATTTCGGAAAAGAAGAAATTTTACCGCCATCTGAAGAATCGATTCCGCAAGATGAAATTAATTATCTTTTTGAATCAAGCGATGAAATCGACGAAGATCTGTTCACATCTATCCGAGAAACTATATCGGCTTTTCGGGATAATAAACTTTGATTTTTATTGAATCAAATATTATTTAAATGTATTAAATAATTCATATAGTGTACTATGAACGAATTTAAACATATTTGAAAATCAATTTATTTTATATTATACTTATATGCAATCCAAAAGTTTCCTCTGTATTTGATGGATGTATCGAAAAGCGGCAACCGGATTGAACTTTATTATATAACCACTAATAACGAATAATTGAAATGTTTGCTACAAACAAGCAATGAATGGTAGTAATTATAAAAATTGCCAAAGCAGGATGATATTATGAAAAATAAATTAACATTACTTTTATCTTATATTCTTCCAATGTTTGTAGTAGATAGGGATATAAGTACTTCAAAACGTGAACAAACTGAATGGATGAAACACGGTATAACTACTGTTCGAATAGATTCTATGCAATATGCTATTAAAAAACTTTCAAAAATGGAATGTAACATCATTAAATATTTTATTGAAAAACACGGTTTCCCACTATCATATGATAAAATATATAGCAGTGTGCGGGGACAGGATTGTGATAAAACAGATCATAATTCTTTGTGGAATTATGTTTTCAAAATCCGAAAAAATCAAGAAAGGTAGCTTGTGAAAAAGAAAACATTATAACTGAACGGGATACAAGCTACCGCGTTACATCAAAACCCGATAAATAATATCAAAATACAGTTTACTCTCGCATATAAAACCTGAAACAAACTGATTCTTTTCCCCGTTCTTCCACTTATAAAACATCAATAATTAAAACGGCAAACGCAATCGTAAAAAAACGGTTGCGCTTTTTTAGTGTTAAAAAACATAGATATTTTACTCTTTTTGTAGCCAGAGGAATGCCTTTCGTATTTTTGATTCCACTTCATAAATCAAAAATTCGGAGGTTTAAAATGAAATATTTACAAAATGATGGAAATATTGAAGAAAACGCTGTTCAAAATCGCTTTACAGCTTACTTAAAGGTGTCCCTTGAACATAACAAAATCCATTATGTGTACAAAAAAAATAAGCAGAATAACTTTGAAATAAGTTATATGGATAATGATGTTCTGAATAAAATAAGTAGGGATGATCCCTTTATAGATTTATTTTCCTCAGAAATCGAAAATTTTAGATTGCAACAACGCTCTTTCCCGACTGCGTGAACAGGAACGGTTTATCCTGGTGATGCATGTTTTGTGTGATATATCGCTTAAACTAATTGCTGATGAATTGACTTTATCATATCCTACGGATTAAATCTCTTTATCGCCGATCACTTGAAAAGCTTAGAAAGGAGTTGTTAAAAAATGAATTTTAAAAAATTACTGGAGGATGCTAAGATAAACAGGGAGAGTGTTGAAAAATTAATTGAGATGTATCAACCAATGCTTACTAAGGCATCAATCATTGATGGAGTTTTCGATGACGACTTGTATCAAGAAAACGTAATAGTAATGCTTCGTTGTATTCGGAGCTTCCAGATATGATTTTACTAAAATAAAACAAGCGGGAAAAACTCGAATAATACGAGTCTTCCCGCTTGTTCAGACTGCTCTTCCTCAATATGTGGCAAAAAAAGGATTCAAATCAGTCTGTCGAAAAATCACCTTTTTCGGTTCCTTTATTGTATCATATTTTCATGTATATTTGGTGGGCGAAAGCCCATGAGATTCTGTCCACAAAAGTAAAAAATTTTTTGAAATGAATATTTACTTATAAATATTCATCCTTTATATACAAGTATACTATAATAATTTAAATATTATTATGGCTTAATCGGAAGCTCAAAGAATAGAGAAGTTTGCATTATTTATATTGCAGGATAGTTAATAAATCTCACTCCAACCTTCCGTATTATCCAAATACCATAACTATACAAAGAAACTGCCGGGCTTAATGACCGACAGCTTCAATCAACCTCGAATGGCTATCATCTATCGAATATCTCCTTCGCCAGCGTCATGTTCTTACAAACCTCAACATCAAACGGGCAGCGCTTTTCCGGCAGGCGAATCATTACTTAACAAATCGCCGCCACCAAATGCTTTCATGACGGTAATGCCTACACCGAGCCGCTGGCAGGTTTCATATAATCTTTCCCTGTCCGCGTCCATATTGAGGAGCGGCTTTTCATAACTTTTTTCTGCCCATAATTTTTTATATCTTCGTCACCCGGCTGTAAATCGTAGCAGGGATTGACGCTAAACATCAACACGTCAATCAAACCGCTTTCTACCGCTTCCAATGCTGCGATAGGGTTGTGGCTGGAAAGGCCGATATGACGGATTTTCCCGGCAGTTTTTAATTCAAATGCATACCGCATGATTTCGCCATCCGCAATTTCACGCCATGTATCCACGGAATCGACATAGTGGATCATGCCTATGTCAATATAATCTGTATCTAGATTTTTGAGCATGGTTTCAAATGCTGTCTTGACTTCGTTTATGTTCCGGGTACATTTATATTGTTCATCCTGCCAAATCGTACAGAGATGGGCTTGCATGATAAACTGTTCTCTTTTTCCATGCAGAGCCTTTGCTATATGTTTGTGCATATCAGGGTTCGGACTATACAAATCCATGCAATTTACTCCGGCATTAAGAGCCAATGCCAAACATTTCATTTGTAAAGACCTCGCCGCGCCCACAAAACCTTCACAGCCAAGCCCGATTTCACTGACTTTTATGCCTGTGCCTCCAAGTTCACGATAAATCATAAATATCCTTCATAGTTATAATTTTATTTATTGCTCTGCCATCTATTTCATGCCAATGCTTTTTAGCCACTCTGATACTTCTTTTTGATTTCCGCAGCCTCCGTACCCGGCCATCCCATTCAATACAATGCTGTCCGGGCAAAGTTTGAAGGTATCTGATCCAAAGCGACTTGCCCTCCGCCGCCATGTGTGCAAAACGGAATGACCGTTTTACTGGATAGATTTACACGGTTCATCAAATCAGGAGGCGCGATTGTACTCCACCAATTTGGAGTGCCTATAAAGATTGTGTTATATGCTGCAATGTCATGGCAGAATCGGCTTTAATCTCCTTTTTTTCTTGTTCCGTACAGGCATTGTAGTTACTTTTCATTAGGCCAACATTGGGTTAATTTCAAATAAAATTCATATTCCTGTCATTATTTCCGCCAATTTGCGGGTATTTCCAGACCATGAGTAATATGCGATTAACGTAGTCATTGATTTCCTGAAAATTATAAGTTCAATGGTTACGTCTACATCCCCGGTTTGTTCAAAGATTTCAACTCCGGAATCAATCCGTCTTCTTTTGCAGCAAACCGCTCTCCGTTTTGCGCGTACATAATAACAAAAGCGTTGCCGGGACAGCGATAAATAATCTCTCCAACCTCATAGCCGGTAGTCTGTACGTTGTCGGTAGGAAACGCTTCCTCAAAACGGTAACACATTTCTCTGGAATACAAATACTCCATCGGAAGTAAATCGGATTTGGCGGCGAAACTGCGGGACGTTTCGTTATTAAGGAGCGTGGCGGTCAATTCTTTTTCTCCGACTATGATTTTATTTTTTTGACTGACTATCATCATGTCGCTTTCTCCATCTTCCTTCTTGTTTTGTCGCTGCTATTTCAGATGATGAATTGTCATCTTTTATGTCCTGTGAATGTGTTTCAGTTACGGATATTCCGCTTGATTGGTTTTGTGATGAATTACTTTCAACGTTTCACCACAAGCGAAAAGTGTCAGCAACATGACAGAAGTCAATATTAATGCAAATATTCTTTTCATAGATTTGCTCCCTAATTTATATCGGTAATATATTTAATGATTTTAGCTGGAACGCCACCTACAACAGCATTTTCCGGCACATCTTTTGTAACGACGGCTCCTGCGGCAATAATTGCGTTATCCCCAATCGTCACTCCGGGTAGAACTGTCCCGTTTGCGCCGATCCAAACATTTTTGCCGATAATGATTGGCGCGGGGTGCATTCTTTCTTTTATCAGGCGCAAATCCGTGGTTGAGCGTAGCCAGTACCACATTATGCCCGATCAAAGGCGTCATCGCCTATGAAATACCGCCCTGATCCTGAAAACGACAACCGGAATTAATAAACACATTTTTTCCAATGGTGATATTCTTGCCGCAATCGGTATAAAACGGCGGGAACATTGCAAATGATTCATCAATCGGCTTGCCTGTCAGCTTGCACATCAAGGCACGGATTTCATCCGGCGTATGATAAGCATTATTCAGTTCCGCTGTAATCCGCAGTGCTTCTTGGCTGACTCCGTGCATAAACAGATGCGCTTCCGAACCGCCCGTGACCGTTTCGCCTCGGTTCAAGTGTTCTAAAAATTCGTTAAGTTCCATTTTTATCTCTTTTCCCTCTATATATCAGCGATAAGATTTCCTAAAACTTCCACACAATCCTCGTGTGTCATTTCGCAGGGATTAGCGGCGAACAGACCGCCCATCGTTTCCCGAGCGTTTCTTGCCAGCGTATCAAATTCATCCGGCTTAAATCCATAGTCGGACATTTTCAAATCCGCCACACCGCAGTCCTCCTGCAATTTTACCAGCATAGTGATAATGAAGTCTTCCGGTTTTGATGCGTCCTTCATCCCCAGCGCCTGCGCCATGCGGATAAAGCGGTCGTCGCAAGCGTGTTTTTCGATAAAGAACTCATAAAACGCTTTGGAAATCATAATCAATCCCGCGCCGTGAGGAAGGTCGGATGGTAAGCGGACATGGCGTGTTCCAAGGAATGCTCCGCAGTCGTGACGCTTACCGTCATAACCACGCCCGAAAGCGTATTGGCAAACGCCATGTGTTCCCGCGCTTCCATATCGTTTCCGTCTCTTGACCGCGCGGGTAAGATATTTGCCTACGTTTTCAATGGCGGTCAGGGCGTACATATCGCTCATCATGCTGGCAAAATGTTGAAATATAGCTCTCGGTTGCGTGGAACAGCGCGTCAAATCCCTGATAAGCGGTAAATTTAGGCGGTACTGACTTCATCAATTCCGGATCGATAATTGACAAGTACCGGGAACAGCGAATCATAACCGCCGACGCCGATTTTTTCATTGGTTTCCTCATTGGTCACAACGCCCCATTGGTCGGCTTCGCTGCCTGTTCCGGCAGTTGTGGTGATACAGACGATTGGCAGAGGTTCGTTGTTCATCGGCAACCCTTTTCCCGTTTTACCGCCGACATAATCCCATAAATCGCCGTCATTGGTCGCCATCATTGCAATCGCTTTAGCGGCGTCCATGACGCTGCCGCCACCCAACGCGACGATAAAATCACAGCCGTTATCACGGGCGAATTTCGCGCCGTCCATAATAGCCGTTTTTGTCGGGTTTGCTCCGATTTCCGCAAACAGAGCCGTTTCTACTCCTGCCAATTTCAACTGTTCCTCCGTGCGGGCAAGCGCACCGTTTTCACGGACGGATTTACCGTTTGGAGATAAGTAAGCAACGCCTTTTTACCGGGCATTTTCTGTTGGTGCAGTTCGTCCAGCCGTCCGTTTCCGAATACAAAACGTGTGGGTACATACATATTAAACATTTGCTTTTCCTCCTGTCGCTTGGTTATATTCCTCGTCCGTTACGGGCAATAGCCATGTTGCTGCGCCTTTTGCGTATTCGGACTTATACCGATATGAGTAAACGCGCTGTCCGGAGCCGCTCCGTGCCAGTGTTCTACATTCGGCGGAATTTCCACAACATCACCCTTTTGAAGCCGCGAGCGGGTTTGTTCTTTTCCTGATAATATCCAACACCGTCCGTACAGAGCAGGTTGCCCTCCGGCGTGGGTGTGCCAGTCGTTCCTGCATCCCGCCTCAAACAATACATCATACACTTGGCAGTTATAAACACCGTCCTTATCCGGTATAAGAAAATTTACGAACGCCGTGCCTGTGAAATTTGCGGTCATTTGAGCGCCTTTTGGAAAGATTTGATTATTTGACATTAAGATGTCCTCCTTATTTTCAATGAATCTTGACAGGATAACCTATCAGGTTATATAATATTATAAAACCTAAAGTTAGGTTTAGGTCAAGGGGTTTTTGAAAATATTTTTAGGGAGTGTAATTATGCCTTATTCCATAGGTGATGTCTCAAAGCTACCGGAATTGCCATATCAACCTTACGTTATTATGATCGTGAAGGTTTGTTTCCGAATATGGGACGCTCCGGCGGCGGTATTCGCGTGTTCTCCGATACGGAGATTGAAACCATCAAAATTATTGAATGCTTAAAAACTACCGGACTGTCAATCAAGGATATAAAACAGTTTCTTGACTGGTGTCAGGAAGGCAATGACTCTTTGCAAAAACGTAGGGATATGTTTTATGAGCGTCTTGAAGTTGTAAAAAAGCAAATGGAAGAGCTGCAAAAGACGATGAACATTATTAAATATAAATGCTGGTATTACGATACGGCGCTGGCTGCCGGTTCTGAGGAAGCGTCGAAAAATATGCCGTCCGAAGAAATGCCGGAGGATATCCAAAAGTATAAACAGGATTATTTCGGTTGATTTGTATGAGTGATCTTTTACGATTAACATTTCAGCAACAATTCTCTGACATTTCTCAAACAAACTATCTTTAAAATAATATATATCGAAGGGAGGGTTTCAAGCTGGAACATTTAAAAAAATCATGTCTCGTATTTTACACCCCGGTATGGTACTGGCGGTTTTAATGCCGTTATTAAGTACGGCGGCATTGGTATATATCTTTATAACTGGAAAGCAAGAAACCATCCCGGCATATATCGTTTATACACTTACCTTTTATTCATATACCGTACTTGTAATTAGTTTTCCCAAATTGATAACAAACATAAAAAGAGCTATCCAAAAAAAAAACTTGGCAACCGTTATATGACGGATGTTTTGCTTCGGGTAAAAATATCCCTTTATTCATCCCTTTTTTCAATCTGCTTTATGCCGTGTTCAAGTTGATCGCCGGAGTGCATTACGCTTCCTTTTGGTATGGAGCAGATGCGATATTCTATATTGTTTTAAGCATAGCGCGG
>JALQSN010000618.1:0-29798 GCA_023690525.1 Holotrichia oblita | reverse complement strand
TCCGCAAATAAAAATTTTGTTTGTGGTAAACTTTATTATTTTGCCCATTCTTTGCGCCGAACGTTTAATTAATTTCCCGTCTTTTTTGCTGCTCGGAAATTTTCTCCTGCCGCAATCTTTCTTTTTCCAAAAATTTTTTTGTCGTTCGTAATGTCCCATAATAAACCTTATTTTTTTCGGTGTATTCTTTTATTTAAAGCAATTTTTCCGCCTGTCCGGTTAATTCTTTAATTTCATCATATTGCTCTTTAATCTTAGGCTCATTGAATTTTGCTTTTCTTTTTTTAAGTAACAAAAAGTTTATATAAGCCATGCTTACGGCTATTAATCCGAAAACCGCCAAAATTATTGTAAGCGTTAATATACCGGCCAAAAAACTGAAAACCGCGCCTGTTATAAGCGCCGCGCCGGCAAAGCCTATTATATATCCTGCCGCCGCGGCAACTACGAATGCGTTTTTTTCTAATTTTACAATCTTTTTTGCGGCGGTCTCAAATTGTCTCACGAGCCTTGTAAGCACCGTTTTTTCCGGAATTTTTCTGCTTCTGCGGAAAGTCAGGGTCACGGCGTTCATTTCCAGTTCCGCGTCCTTAGCGCTCTCCTTCTCCCAGCCGAATTTAGGATAGTTTTCCGTATACAGCGTTTCATATTTATTTTTTACGGTTATTTCGGTATAATCATACTCAGCGTCATTTTTTACGTTTTCGTCCTTCATAAAATTTATTATAACACATTAATGTAAATTTAGTGTGAATTAATTTACGCTGAGTTTATTCTTATTGCTTAAAATGATTGTAACAAATATTAAAAAAAGTTATACTTATTGTAAGAAATTAAGGAGTAAATAAACATGGCTACAATATTAATTGTTGAAGACGATGAGAATTTGCAGCTTTTAATGGCTGAACATTTAGAAGGCACCTATAACGTCCTTAAAGCAAATAACGGACTTGAGGCTTTATCCGTTATAGAAAATTCGCACGTCGACCTGATTATCGCGGACATTATGATGCCCAAAATGAACGGTTATGATTTTGTGCGGGAGCTTAAAAGTATGGGGTTTTCTACGCCTGTGATTATGGCAACGGCAAAACAGGACCTTAGCGACAAACGCGACGGCTTTAAAGTCGGGGCGGACGATTATATGACTAAACCGATAGTGTTCGAGGAATTAAAGTGGCGCATAGAAGCCCTCCTCAGACGCGCAAAAATTGCGGCGGATAACGAAATTGTTATCGGCGCCTTTACTCTTAACTCCACAACGCATGAAGCCGGCTATAAGGGCGAAAATATTGAATTGACCGCTAAGGAGTTTCAGCTTTTTTTAAACTGCTGTCTTATCCTAACAGACTTTTTCTAAAGATAAGCTGATGGAAGACATTTGGGGCTATGATTCGGACAGCGACGACGCGACTATACGCACACATTTAAACCGCCTTAGAAACAAACTGGAAGGGGTGACTGAATTTGAGCTTATTAATATACGCGGAATCGGCTATAAGGCAAGAATTAAGAAGGATAATTAAATGGGAAATAAAAATACAAAAATAAAGCGGAAGGATAAAGGCTTTAAATCAAAAAACGATTCAAAAGATAATATTTTTATATTGAAATGGGTTTTGTTTTTGTCGTGTTTTTTAATTTTAGGCGGAACCTTCGCTTTTTCCATGATTTTAATATGTTCGTATATTATACAAGGCTCCACCGGAATAGACCCTATCTGGATTGTGGGTATGATTCCTATGATGACTTTAGTCGCGCTTCCTATTTCGCTTATACTTTACCGGCAGGTCAAAAAAAACCTGTCTGTACTTCTTCTAGGAATGGAAAAGGTGGCCAACGGAGATTTAGAGACCTATATCCCTACCGCTAACGAAAAGGATTTTGTAAAGGTTTATGAAAACTTTAATAAGATGGTCGCTGATTTGCAAAGCGCGGAATCACTTAGAAAAGGTATGTTCGATAATTTATCGCACGAGCTTAAAACGCCCGTTTCATCAATTAACGGATTCAGTAAGCTGTTGATTGAAAAAAATTTGCCGGAAGAAAAAAACCAAAAATACCTGTCTATAATAGTAAACGAATCGGAACGTTTAGGAACTCTTGTTAATAATATTCTGTTATTAAGTAAGCTTGACTCGCAGGAAATAGTCGGACACAAAGAGGAATATAATCTTACCGAACAGATTAAGGATTGCGTAATCGGCTTAGAAAATGACTGGGCCACTAAAAATATAGACATTTCGGCGGATTTAGATAACGTTATTTATAACGGCGAGCCGCAGCTTATAAAAAGCCTGTGGATAAATCTTTTAAGTAACGCTATAAAATTTACGCCCATTTATGGCGGGATAAATATTAAGCTAACAGAAAATAATGAAAACATAACTGTTACCATTTCCGACAACGGCATAGGAATGAGCGAGGAAACTTTAAAGCATATTTTTGAAAAACATTATCAGGCCGATAAAAAACTAGCGGGCGGCGGTCAGGGATTAGGACTGCCTATAGTTAAACGCATTGTTAAGCTGTGCGGCGGGACAATATCCGCTGTAAGCAAAGAAAACGAAGGAAGTGTTTTTACTGTAATTTTGCCAAAATAATCTAAAAGTTTTACTGAAAATTTACAATTACTTTACGTTACCGTTATTTTACCTCCGTATAATTACATTAATAAAATCAAAGGAGGATAAAAAAAATGGATAACACAATTAAAGAGGCAATCACCTATGACTACAAGACTGTTGAAACCGGACAAAAAAACGCGCTGGAAATCGTAGACTGTTATCAGGCTTTAGGCTGGGAGGTTGCGTCTAGGCATGATTATGTATTTGCCGTTTCTCTCAACTTTAAAAGAAACAGGAAAATCAAAAACAAAGACCAGCTAAACCGCCTTCAGGTCAAGCTCGATGATAATATCAACGGTATCAGCGTAATGGAAAAACGCAAAACCCAAAACGCGCTTATTGTTTCTCTTATTATCGGCATAATCGGGGCTTTGATTTTCGGCGGCGGAATGAGTTTATGCCTGCTCCGGCCGATGAGTGAAATTGCGTCGTACGCAGTCGGGTGTGTACTGGCTGTCGTCGGAATTGCCGTTTCCGCGCCCGCATATCCCGCTTATAAGAAAATTCTTGCAAAGGATACTCTTGCGATGAATATGCTGATTGATAAAAAGCGCGATGATATCAGCCAGATTTGTGAAGACGCACAAAGGCTTTATTGTTAGATAGCCGCCCAAACGCAAAATACTCAAGCCTGCGGCTTTGCGTGGCGTTCGCTTCGGCTTTGCCTCGCTCGGCTAGTACGCTGGCGCGGGGCTTGCTTGACCCGTTTTGGGCGGACTTTGATAAGGCTTCTCCAAAAAATCGCATTTTTTCGAGAAGAATATGAAAATAACGTCCGGGTTTAATTAGTCAGACGTTATTTTAATTTAATAAATAATTTTTACAGCGCCTTTGGTATTGCCGCCAACGTTAACGGGAAAGGCCCCGAATGCACCGCTATTGTAGCGCCTATGCGGCCCGTCAATAATTCATTTTCATGCGGCTGGAAAGCTTCTAAAACTGCTGTTTTAAAATCGGGAAATTCCTTTTCATCGTTGCCGAATCCGGCCGCGAAAGAGTATTTTTCCTTTGGAAGTCCTGTTTGGTTAATAAATTCAAGCATTTTTTCAATCATATTTTTATTTGCGGCTTTTTTACCACGGATTGTAAACGCCGGAAAAAGACTGCCGTCGCGAATGCTTACAACCGGATGAAGCTTTAGCGTTTTTCTGCCGCCTTTTTCACCGCCGTCCATTCTGCCGCCCTTATTAAGATATTTAAAATCCTCAATTCTTATAAAGAGTTTTCCCTCTTTTTTAATTTTTTCCGCCGTTTCCGCAATTTTCTCTATTTCCATGCCGGCATTTTTCATTCTGAGGATTTCTTTTACAAGCAACCCCTGAAAAACAGTAATCATTTCGCTGTCGATAATTTCTATTTTTGCGGTTTTATATTTTTCTAAGCAAATTTGTTTTGCCGTAAAAGCGGCGTTAAGCGAACCGCTGAGCTTTCCGCTGATACAGACGCATATTATATCTTTACCCTCTTTAAATGCCTTTCAAAAATTTCCGTATAATCCTGAGTAGAGGGGCATGACGTTTTCGGAAAATATCAGGCTGGGCTAACATTTTTTGATATAATTGAAGGCCCGTTATTCCTTCGCCCTCTTTAACAAAGCCTTGGTCGAACGATATATAAAAAGGGATAATCTCAATACCGGACTCAGTAACAAAGTCATCCGATAAATCACAGGAGCTGTCCGATATAATTTTGATGTTATTCATAAAACCTCATTTTTTGCATTAATCTTATAATGAATATATCACAGCGGGATTTTCTTGTCAATCTTCTAAAGCACTCTTACGTCAGCCTTTTGTTCTTCCCTCTCAGGCTGTTTGCTTTCAAAGCCGCTCTCAGCTTGAACGTCGCTGTAAATATCTTTTTGCGTGTTTTGCTGCAAAGTCTCCTGAAAAACGGGAGCAGTGCGGTAATCGTATGTTTTGCCGGCCATAAGCTTCCGCGCGTCTATGCCGAGAAGTAAAGCTTTTTTCTTATCGAGATAACGGTTGGCGTATACAAAAATAAGGAACATTGCCGGCATTCCTAAATTTGTTTCGGTCAATGAATTTACAGCCATTGTCCGTAAGGACTGCGATAACGAAAAGCCTTCGCTTCTTATGCCGGAGATAAGAAGTGAAAATTCCCAGCCGAACTGCACTATAACGCCGATTAAAAAAAGCCATACAATATTTACACGCTGATATTTCGGCACCGACATATTGAATATTATAAGAGTCGCGTACGACACAAAAAGAATTATGCCCATTATTCCGTGGTAACGCGACGTTGTACGCCAGATTTCAAAGGACGGCGCGGTGCCTGCGAACATATCCGAAATTTGCGGACACGCAATCCACCATATAAATATCAAAGCGCCCCAACCTATAAGGTGTTCGTCCTTCTCAAGAGCCAGCCAGATAAACAGAAAATTAGTTATTCCGTACGACATCGACATCCATAAAAGTATCCAGCCCATTGGATATCCGGCTGTAATAAACCTCGATTCTGCGACAAGATGAAACAACACATAATCCACAAAAAAATACAGCAATCCGCCGAAAAGCGACCAGACAAGCGCGCGGTATTTTTTCTTTACAATCAAAAGCCCGATAAGAAAGAGTATAAAAATACTGTCTATTATCGGATACGAAATATTCATCGACCTCTTTGCAATTATTTCCATTAGACGTTTTCTCCCTAAAGTACAGTATACCATTTTATAAAAAGCTTGTCTATAAGAAATAAAAATATAAATAAAAAAGGTGGCTAAAGCCACTTCCCCGCCTACGGGGCGGGCTTTTTTGGTCATAGTAAACTTAGCCGTTCTAAAAAACAATAATTCCTATGACATAAAAAAGGTGGCTAAACCACTTCCCCGCCTACGGGGCGGGCTTTTTTGGTCATAGTAAACTTAGCCGTTCTAAAAAATAATAATTCCTATGACATAAAAAACCAAATCTTTGGACAAATTAAAATATATGAAAATAAAATCGATTCTTAAAACTAATATTATCATAACGCTTGCCGTATTGATTTTATCTGTATTTCTGCTGCTGTACCCGCTTTCGTCTTACGCAGACGGGCACTTTGACGCGGCAAGTGAACCACAGCCTAATCAAAGAATTTTGCCTATAATAATGTATCATCAGATATTAAAAAGCCGCAAGAGCGAATACATAATAACTCCCGATATGTTTGAACAGGACCTTATCGAGCTGAAAAAACGCGGATACGAGACCGTATTTCCGTCGGAAGTAATTACGTTTTGCGAAGGCAGAGGCGATCTTCCGCAAAAACCTATTATGTTGACCTTCGACGACGGGCATTATAACAATATCTATTACTGCCGCGAATTATTAGAAAAACACGGCTTAAAAGCGGTTCTTAATATTATAGGAAGATTTTCTGATTTCAGCACAACCAGCGGAGACCACTCAAATCCGTCATATTCGCATATAACGTGGGAGCAAATCAGTGAAGCCGCGAAAAGCGGAGTATTTGAAATCGGAAATCATACGTTTAATCTTCATAATGATACGCCGCGTAAGGGCATAAGACAAAAAAAAGGAGAGAAAGAAGAACAGTACAGACAGGTTTTAACTGAAGATATATTGAAGCAGCAAAATTATCTTGAAAATAAAAGCGGCGTAAAACCGGTATGTTTTGCATACCCTTTCGGTGCGTATAATAATATGTCGGAAAAAATTATCCTTGAAATGAAATTTAAAATGATTTTTATTTGCTATGAAAAGCAAAACATGATAACCTCCGGACAGCCGTCGAATCTGTACCGCTTATGCCGTTTTAACCGTTCGCCAAAACTATCATCCGCTAAATTCTTCGATAAAATGGAAAAGTCAAAGGTAAAAGAATATCTTAAAACAAGCGTTTGTTAAATTTAAATATTTATATTTATTTATAATTCGGTTTCGTTATTGATAGATTTGTCGTAAGCTGATTTTTGTTCCGGGTCAGACAGAATATTATATGCTTCGATTACGCCGATGTAACGGTCGATATATTTGTCTTTATCTGCGTAGCGTTTACGCAAATGCCCGTACGCTTCCTCAATTTCTTCCGGTAGCGCGTTTAAAAATAAGCCAAGTATTCCGTACAACGTATCTTTCGCCTGCTCACGCTGAGTTCCCTCGTATTGTCCGATAATTTCGCGTTCCGCGTCGGTGATTTGGTTATCGCCGCTGATTTCCTTCCATATTTCAATAAACCCTTCTAAATGAGCCAATTCCTCATTAAGCGTATCGATTTCCTCCGCGCGTTCCTGAAGCAGCATTTTAAGATTTTCCTGCGTTTTCGTAAGCGCGCCGATTTTTTCTTCCGATTCCTCAAGCCATCTGGTAAGCTCAGCGGTTTTTTTAGTTTCAAATTTTTCCGCGTCATTTTTCTGTGATTCTAACAGTCCTAATTGCTGTTCCAATTCACGGATTTTATCATTTGCAAGACTTAATTCCAACCTTATCTTTTGTATGTTTTTATTATAACTCTCCTTGTGTTTGAGATTATCCTCTGCCGGAGCAGACAGTTCAATCAGTTTTTTAAGTTCGGCAACCGTTTTTTGCGCCGATTGCTTGGTTTCTTTCATACCCTTTTTATAGCCGGCGTTAAAGGAGCTTTTCTTATATTCTTTTTTATATAATTCAGCTTTTTTCGCCGCTTTTTCGCAAGCTGAAAGATATTGCTTTTTCGCCTTATCCACTTCAATGGCGGCTTGTTTTTTGAAGGCTTTAATTTGCTCCTGCGCCTGTTTTTTATGTTTGACAATTTGCTCTTTTGCTGAAACCTTTACAATCTCGAGCTGGAGTTCATGTATTTTTTTCATTTCCTCCAGCGCCGCGCTGCTTCGGTATTGAATGCCGGTACTTCCCGTTTCCGGACGAGGCGGAGGTCGCGCAGATTGACGGTTATATGTATGTGCGCCGTTCTGCTGCATTTGTCCGGCTTGCCGGGTCTGTTCTTCGGCCGCCGCGCCGGACGGGCTTGCTGAGTTTGCCCGGTTTGCTGCGTCTGCCGGGCTTGTTGAGCCTTACGGCAGACCGCCAGTTCTTCGTTATATGTTTTCCGTAGTTCAACGTTGCCAAGAATTTCGTAAGCCTCTTTTATTTCTAAAAAACGCCGCTTGTAATTTTCATTACCCGGATTTAAATCGGGATGGTAGCGCTTAGCGTTCAGTCGGTATGCGACCTTTATTTCATCCGCCGAAGCGTTCACCGTAACGCCTAAAATCGCATAATGATTTTTCATTGTTTATTTTCCCTTTTTTTCAATCTTTCTCTAATTATAAAAAAAAGCGGCGGAAAAGTAAAGCGGATATAAAAATTTTTCTACGCCCAAATAAACCATATCATGGCGTATCCCGATAATACCGCAATCAAAGTAAACGGAACGCTTATTTTCATAAATTGCCCGATACTCACTTTATAACCTTCCTTGCGCAAAATGCCCAGCGCGGTAATATTTGCCGAAGCTCCTATCGGAGTCAGATTTCCGCCGAGCGTTGCCCCGCTTATTAAACCGAAATACAAAAGATACGGTTCGATTCCGAGTGCCTGCGAGATCCCCGCCGCAACCGGAAGCATAGCCGCGACGTAAGGAATATTGTCGATAAACGCGGATAATAAAACCGACGCTAAAACCACTATAGTATAAATTAAAAATAAATTGCTGCTCAGTGATGTGAAAAGTTTAGCTAAATCGTCTATTATACCTACATTCTTAATACCGCCGATAATTACAAATAAAGAACCTATCAGTAAAAGCGTCAGAAAATCTATACCTTTTAATGTTTGAAAAAGCTGTTTTTTATAATTATTTTTATTTTTTACCGCTGTCCAGATTAATCCCGCAAAAAATACCGCGACGCAAATTACGCCGTTAGTATATTCAAAATTCAGCTTATCCTGTATAAACGAAGCCGCTATCAAAAGCGCTATGGTAATCAGCAGTAAAACTGTAGGGAAAATTGAGGTCGCCTTTTCTTTTTCTTCGACACTTATTTTTTGTTTATGCTTCCTGAAAACAAAAATCAGATAAACGGCGCAAAGTAAGCAAAGATACTTGCCTGTATTACAAAAAATAAGCCGGGCTTTCCTTTAAAAACGAAGAAATCAAAGAAATTCATTTCCGCCTGAGCGCCTAATAATATCGACGTAGTGTCGCCTACAAGCGTTGCCGCGCCCTGAAGGTTAGACATAATGGCGATAGCTATTATGGACGGAACCGGAGACGTCCCGGTTTTTTTGGCTATATCGATTGCGATAGGAGCCATAATAAGAACCGTTGCGACGTTATCGATAAAAGCCGAAATTATTCCGGAAAACAGCGCCAGAATAATAATAGCCCATTTTAAATCAGGCGACTTAGATATTATCGCGTCTCCTAAAACCGCCGGCATCTTAGAATCTATAAATAATGATACCGTGCCCATAATACCCGCAAGCATTAATAAAAGATTCCAGTTTACCGTTTGTAAAAAAAGTTTTACCGGCAAAATGCCTAAAATCAAAAAAAGTACAGCTGAACCAAAAGCGATATACGCTCTGAATTTTGAAAATATAAGCAGCGCAATATATGTTACGGCAAAAATAATGATTGCCAAAATCTTTAGTGTTTGTTCGCTCATTTAACTTCTCCTTAAAAAGAAAAAAACCCAGGTATAATTTTTCTATACCAAGGGAACCATCTTTCATAATATAAACCCTTTAGTACAGCTTAAAAATCATACATGAGTCTCGCCTTTTAAGATAAACCAGGTTCTGGCTGTTTTAAATATAACACATATAACAGTCAAAAACCGGGATTGTTGGCTTACCGCATATTAAATGCAGGCTACTCCCTCAAGCGGAGCTTTTTAATTGATGTAATTATTATATCATGTATGAAAACATTTATCAAGCAAATGTAATATATAAGTATATTACGCAATTTGAAAAAAACTATTTTATAATTTTCAATTCTCTGCCAGTAAAGCTTGACAATATCAAAAACTGATGTTATAATATCATTCTGTGCTGGCAAAATTGCCTTGATTATCAGTTATCAGATTACACTTAATTATCGCGGGATGGAGCAATCGGTAGCTCGTCGGGCTCATAACCCGAAGGTTGGTGGTTCGAGTCCGCCTCCCGCAACCACTAAAAACGCCTGAAAACGGCGTTTTTTTCATTTTTGAAGGCTTGAAATTTTTAGAACAAACTTAACCAATAAATCTTTTTTGAAATTGTGTAAATTTGCTCAGTTCTAAAAATAATTCTAAAAATTTGTGCAAGTTTTTTGTTGGCAATTATTATTCTAAATAATTTTCATTATCCTGCTCAGCTACGGAATCAAGATAGGCAAAAGTATTCTGTTAAGTTTTCAAATCCCAACTCTCTCATATTTTTCATTACGTTTTTTAGCAAATCAATATCCGGTTGTACTTTGCTTTTAGGCTTATCCGGCTTCTTTCCTATATCCAAAGCATTAGCAATAATTGCGCCTGATTGCACCTTAGAACTAAAATCAAGATGAGAATAAACATCGGCGGTAGTCGAGAAATTCGCGTGTCCGAGCCATTCCTGTATTTGCTTGATAGGTACGCCGTTAGCAAGCATTAGGCTTGCGCAACTATGTCGGAGGTCGTGAAAACAGATATATTTTAAGCTATATTCTTTTTGTATAGCTCTAAAATTATTTGATAAACGATCCGGATAAATTAGTTTTCCATTATCGTCTACAAATACATAATCAAGATAGCGTTGGTCATAAGCGTTTCCGTAGAAACTTTTATTGTCCTGTATGTTTTGTTTCTTTTCAATCAGCAATTTTTCGATTGCGGGAAGTAAAGGTAATGTGCGGTTACTTGTTTCTGTTTTCAACTTGTCGGAAAGTTCTACATTACCTCCGGCAACTATAACCTTATGATTAATACTGATTATTTTATGTTCTAAATCTATTGAGTTCCACCTAAGCCCTAAAAGCTCACTTCGACTATAAGGTTACCCGGCATAGTCTTTTGGCGTCATATCCCAATACTTGCGGATTGTCTTAACATCGGCATTTAAATGATTGGCAACCTGCAGTTTCTTTAATCCGCGGCTTTTTAAATCCATAATCTTAACAAAAATATTCATTTGTATCATCCCTCGCGCCTCCTAATACTATATAATTTCTCTAGAGAAATTATATAGTATTAGAGAGGACAGATATATAAACAACAAAAGCCAAACCTTAAAAGGCGAGTTTGCGGGAAGCATTTTGTTAAAGTTTGACAAAATGCTTCATTTTAATAACAATTTTAGAGATTACATTGACAAAATTACCATATTTTTGTATACTTTATTAAAAGATGAAAATATATAGAATAATTCTAATGCTTTATACTGAATTAATGTTTGTGGCTTTTGCATTAATAATAACTTTAGGATAAAGTATTCAAATAAAGTAATATATATTCCCTTGAATAAAATCTTTGAGCCTAAATATGGCGTAACGGAGGAAAAAATGGATTTGAGATCAGCAATAACAATTATTAACAGTGGAATAAGCGTGCTTAAAAAAGCCAAATTTGAGATTAATGTAAAGCAAGGGATAAGTCAATTAGTAGAAGATTTTTTTAATAATAACGAAAAATTAATAGAAGAGAGCGATTTTGAAGTTTTTTTAAAGCGTGCCGTTAATATTATAAAAAAATCAAGTGTGCCGAATCCTCCTAAACTTAAGTATTTAGTAGATGAGTTTTATCCCCATAACCAAAATATATCAAATTTTATATATTCTCTTTGCCAAATAATTATAAAAATAAAAGAAGAAAACTTTGACCAAAAAACAAAAGACTTTCTTCAAGTGACCCGTAATGAAAAAAACAAATCAGACGAGGTATTACCAAATATTTTCAAACAAATCGATTTAAAATACTTAAAAAAAGAGCTAGAAAATAATATAAACGAAGTGAAAGAAAAAAAAACATATTTTGAGTCAAGGTCGAATTTTGGAAAATTACTAATCAAAAAAGCTTATATCGAGCCGGAGGTAAACGTTGAGTCTGAAATTTATGCAAATTGTCCACCTTCTTCGAGAAATATCCAAATAAAAAATGTATTATATTAAGCAAAGCAGGAAACGGGAAAAGTCTTTTATTATATATGAGGTTTTTATCAGCCGCAGAGAAATTTTTAAAAAATCAAACGCTAAATAAAAATGATAAATATCCGATTTATTTAGACGTAAAAAAATATAAGACACAAAAATTATTTAGAGAATATACAGATAATTTTATTAATAAATGCCCTTTGGAAGTAGAGATCTATTTAGACGGACTTAATGAGTTAAATATATCTTTAGACGCTATAGCAAATACCGGAGTATTAAAAAAATGTGTTTTAATCACCTGCCGAAACAATTTCTATGAAAATAATATTAATTTATTAGAAAGTTTTTTAGTTGTTGATTTATTGGGTTGGAATGAGACTCAAGCGCGTGAATATATTAAAATATTTAGCAATAAAACCGTAAATTTAGAGGATTTTAAAATCAATCAAATTTATAGCATTATAAATAAAAATATTGACATTAGAACGCCGTTGCTTATTACATTGTTTTTATTTGTATTACAACAAAAAAATTATAAGAATCTCGAGCTTTTTGCACAAGAAAAGGATTTGGAAACATATATTTTAAAAAACGCTTTAGAACAATACATAGAAAGAGAGATTAATAAGTTTAATAAAATAAATAAAAATAATGCTATAGATTTAGAAAAAGCCATGTATTTGATTTCACATTCTTGCTGGTTTTATTTTTGTTTTATGCGAAAAAATCCATGCGATTTTAATTATCTTTTAAAAGAGATGAGTAAGATTTATGATGATAAAAACCTGAACGATTTTTTACATTTAATTTTTGAAGAAAACGAAGGCATAGTTATACTAAACGAACACCAAACGATTGTTGATTTTTTTATAGCATACAGAATAATCTACGTTTACCGGAATGACGAAAGCGCGCAGAATTTTTTATATACAATTTACAATCCTGAAATTGCCCATTATATAATAGCCTTATTAAAATGGGATGACAATTTTAAGAGCGCATTTAAGTGGCAAAATAAATATTATTCAACGGGTTCTTTTACCGTGGAGTCCTACTTGTTTTTTATAAATTTGATCGTGCCTATTTCTAAATGCGGTTACCCTGAAGAGGAAATTTTTTTAGAAAATGAGCTAAAAAAAGAAGCCTTGCCTATTCCTATAAAAGTTATTCTTTACGATGCTTTGGTTCAATACGCAAATGAGCCAAAAAAACGCGAGGAATTTGAAGAGAAATACTTTAACGATATGCTGACCGACGAAAAATTTCTGAAGTCAGACATTGGGCGCCGGTTAACTTATTACCAATGCACTAAAGATGAAAAACTAATTATTGAGGGTGATAACGGCATATGCGGGTGGGAAAAATTATTTCATGCCTGCAAAAAACATTTTGAGGATAAAGAACTCTCGAAGAAGTATTATTTTTTAAGAAGGATAGAATTATATATTATAAAATACTTATTGGAAACCAGAAACACTAAACAAACAAATCCAAAGTTTTATGAAGAAGTAAAGGAATTTGTATTTTCTATAAAAAATGAAATAAATGAGTTTACCGAAAAAGGCTCCGTCATTGAATTTAATAATAAAGTTAAATCTGTGTTTGATGACCTTCTAACAACAATTAATAATGAACCAAATTAAGCCTGAATGACTATATTGTTACACCGAAGAAATACCTTTGTTCTAATGATAGCTATTGATAAACAATAAAAATGACAGGTTACGTCTAATAATTTGTCCTGAATTTTTACACGAATTTGTGCAAATGCCTTTATTCATCATTAAAAATCGTTGGTTATCGTTGCTTATTTTTAATTCGGTTTTTTTGTCAAAATGCTTGATTTAAGACTAAAAAACGGCTATAATAGGCTAAAATCAGCATTTTTATTGATAAATAAAAATGAATAATAGTGTCCAAAAATAACTAAAAAAATGACCAAAATAGCCACTCATAACTCGAAGGTTGGTGGTTCGAGTCCGCCTTCCGCAACCACTAAAAACGCCTGAAAACGGCGTTTTTTTCATATAAAAAAGAGATGTCTACGATGAAATTTTTTTCAATCGTAGACACAAATGGTCTGTTTTTAATAATTAAGAATCCTTTGATTTTGATGATGTCTACGATTAGGTTATGTCGGCTTTGCTTAACAAACCTTTTGACAACTTCAAAATAATTCATTTGCGCTATGTCGTTACAGTTGAGGTCTTTGGTTTGTGATATGTTCCTTATTCTGCCGTTCGCGTAAGTATCGAGCATAGCTAGTTCTTTATGTAATATTAAATAAGGTACAAAGCTATCTAAAATATAACGCCAACAATCGCCGTAACCTTTGGATTTTTTTTCTTCTTTCCTTAGAGCAAACTCGGCTAATTCGCGGGCGCTTTCAATAATATTTCCGTCACCACCGCCTAGGTCAAGTTGTCCTTCATAAACTTGAAATTCGTCTTTTTGATTATAAAAGATTTGAATATTAGTTGGTAAACTTTGATGGTTTATCGGCGCAGATTTTAAGTACGGCTGAGACTGAAACGCGCAGTCTATTTTATCTAATGCTAAATAAGCGTCGCTGAACAGCATGGTAATAGGTTGTGCAAAATCTGGGTGCGCACTTAAAGTTAAAATTACACTCGGCTCATATTGTATTTCCACTTGCTCTTTCAAAAAATCGGGTATTATGTAGCCGTAAGAATCAACATAGTTTGCCGCATAATTGCCGTTTTCCTTTGTAACAATAATATCGCTAACCGAAAGGCTGTGTCCTTTAAGTTTGTTACTGTGGCGATAAGTTAGTTGGACTTTATGGGGTTGCAGGGAGTTTTGTTTAACTATCTTGTAATGCTCTTTATAATCAATCTCGTATCTGCTAAATCGTCAACGGGGGTCTGTATAATTCTTTTGCGGTTTAATTACTCAGGAATAAATTATCATCAAAAAATTCTTTCATTAATTCATACTTACTTTTATAACAATTTTATTAACAAGAGTTGAATCATATTTTAACGCAGGCTTATGCGCGTCGTTTGGAAAAAATATTGCGAAATCTTTTTCATGTAAAATCAGAGTACTTATTTCCTGAATGCTATCATAAAAAATAATATCTTTTTCAGGCGTTAAATCCTCTTTTACTTTGCATTTTTCTATATCCGTAACTTCCATTCTTTCATTGCCTGAAACTACAAATTGAATATCAATATATTCTTTATGAGACTCGAGTTTTGACTCTGTTTTAGGCTCATATTCCTGCACTAACGCAAAGACTTTTTCGCCTGAAATTTCGTATTTTCCTACCGGCAAAGGATTTAAAATATACTGCTTAATAAATTCAAAAGCAAGCGGGAAATTTTTATGTAAGCTAAGGTATTTTTTATAATTATTTAAAGTATCTAAAACCATAATTTCCTCCCTACACTCCGCTGTATGCGCTGAATCCGCCGTCTACTGGCACTACAACGCCCGTTACAAAGCCGCTGGACTTAGAGTCTGCCAGCCAAAGCAGTGTTCCTGTAAGGTCACTATTCTCGCCAAAACGCCCCATCGGAGTATGGCCCAATATTTTTTTTGTGCGCGCTGAAGGAGTGCCGTCGGCGTTCCAAAAAGAGCCTTATTTTGCTCGGTTGAGAAGAATCCCGGGGCTATCGCGTTTACTCTTATTCCGCTTGAGGCAAAGTGAACCGCAAGCCACTGCGTAAGATTAGATACGCCCGCTTTTGCCGACGCTGTAAGCCGGTATTTTTGTAAGCGGTTTAAACGCGTTCATCGATGAAATGTTAATAATATTGCCGCTTTTTGCCTCCGCCATATCCTTTGCAAACACCTGCGAACATAGAACTGCCGTTAAATATTGAGGTCGAAAACAAACTTAAAACCTGCTTCGTCAAGGTCAAAAAAGGTCTTCATTCCTTCCTTAGCTTCTTTAGCCGTTTCGTTGTCGGTAGTGCATTTTGGACTGTTTCCGCCCGCGCCGTTTATAAGCATTGTAACTTTGCCGAACGCTTTTTCTATTACAGATTTTGCGTTTTCTATGCTTGCTTTATTCATACAGTCCGCAGGCGCCGAAATCCCTTTTCCGCCTGTAGCTTTTATTTCGTCAACAATTTTATTGCAGGCTTCTTCTCTTATATCTATTATTCCGACGCTTGCTCCGCACTCTGCCAAAGCTTTTGCAAAGCCGCCCATAAGCACTCCGCCCGCCCCTGTTATTGCTACTACTTCACTTTTTAAATCTACTTTAAACGGTAATTTTTCCATATTAATTTTTCTCCTTATTTTATTTCTTTTGTTTTCAAATAATCCGTTAATATATGCCGCCCTAACGCTCGGTCGAATAATCCGTAACCCGGTTTGCCGTCCTCGCCCCAAATATTTCGTCCGTGGTCGGGACGGACATAACCTGTAAAGCCGTTCTTTAACTAACGCCTTTACTATTTTAGCCATATCTAAACTGCCGCAGTCGCTGTAATGCGCAACCTCCGCAAAGCTGTCTTTATTATCAGTATACTTTATATTTCGCAAATGCGCAAAGTGAATTCTGCCCTCTTTCGAATATTTTTCTGCCATTTTTACAAGGTCGTTAAACTTGCCCGCTCCGAATGAACCGGTGCAAAAAGTTAAACCGTTTCTTTTTGACGGAACGGCGGCAAAAATCTTATCTAAATCTTTTTCATTTGATCACTATTCTCGGCAAGCCGAAAATATCCCACGGCGGATCATCCGGATGAATCGCCATATTTACTCCAGTTTCATCGCAAACGGGTATTACTTTTTTGAGAAAATATATAAGGTTCTTATATAATTTTTCGTGATTAATTGATTTGTATTCTTCAAGCAGTCCTTGCAGCTGTTCCTGAGAATAGCTTTCGTCCCAGCCCGGCAGATGCAGATTTTTAGGGTCAAGCTTTTTAAAATCTTCATAGCTGTAAGATAACGCGTTTGAACCGTCCGTACTTACAGTTTTAAGATTTGTTCTCAGCCAGTCAAAAACTGGCATAAAATTATAGCATACGCATTTGATGCCGACAGACGCAACCGCTTTTATATTTTCTATGTAATTCGCGATTAAGGCGTTTCTTGTGCTTTTTCCAATTTTTATATCTTCATGAACGGGAATAGATTCAATTACTTCCATTTGAAGGCCGTTCTTTTCGCACTGCTCTTTCATTTTTTGCAGCGTTTCTCTTTTCCAGACGCCACCGACGGGTACGTCATAACAAGCGGTTACCACGCCGCTCATATTCGGTATTTGCTTTATATAATTAAGCGGTATACTGTCTTTCTCTCCATACCACCTGAATGTCATTTTCATATTGCTCATTTTTGTTGCGTCCTCTCTATAAGAGCTTTCAGCGAGTTGACAGCACAGTCGAAAGCCGCTCTGTTAGAAGTAAAATGATATTTATTTTTCATTTCCTCGGCATCTATACTTTTATATCCGTCAAATATTGCAAGATGCGGTTCTACAGAAAGAGTGGTATTATCAAGGAACATACTGATCATTTTTTTTATTTGCCCGTCACCCTCGCCTGCGGGGACAAGCTCACCCGTAGATTTTATCACGTCCTTTATGTGAAAATATCCTGCGCGGTCAAAAACTTTTTTTAGCGCATAGTTTATATTCTCGCCGGTTTGAATATAATTTGCCGGGTCATAAACTGAGCAAAGTCCCTCAACATTATCCAGAATATCAATCACTCTGTTTACGGTATCGCCGTAAATATGCTTTTCATTTTCATGATAAAGCCGCACGCCCTGTTTTGCCGCAATTTCAACCAGAATTTTGAGCCTTTCAATAATTTTATCACGGTCTCTTTGCGGATTTGATGTAAAAAAACTAAAAATTCTGATTTTATTACATTCAAAGATTTTGCATAAATCTAATATATGTACAAGCTTTTCCTTATCTGTAAAATCTTCGCTTATTTTAGTTTTACCAATCGGTGACCCGATTGAAAAAACCCTTATATTTTCTTTATCAAGCGCGGTTTTTATTTTTATCGCCTTTTCTTCTGAAATATCGGCAATATTCTGTCCGTCAATATTGCGGATTTCTAAAAGGCTGATATTATTTTCCTTTAAAGCTTTTATTTGTTCCTGAAGAGTATTACCTGCTTCATCAGCAAATGCGCATAACTCAAATTTCATTTTATATAGCCTCCCGCTTTAATATTATCAAGCTGATTTTCATATATTTTAAACAACAACTCAGATACTTTCGCTCCTTCGTACTCATCAATATAAAATTTTCTTCCCTGCGATATACTGTCATAAAATTCTTTAATAAGCATTTTGTGCCCGTCACCCCAGCAGATTTTTCCGCTTCGGAATATTGTTCATTTTTTTCGATAAGTCCGCCGTTAATTTGAACTGTATTATTTTCGGCAATACAGCTTTCTTTGAGCGATTGTAATTTGATTTGAACGGGATATGTGCCAGATGCCGCGTTTGAGGCAACGAATAAGGCGTGTCCGCCGCTTTTAAAATTAAAGTAGCATATAGCGGTATCTTCAACTTCGATAATATTTTTGTGGTTAAAATTATAGCAGTTGCTTTGTATATTTTCAACCTCTCCCATAAACCAAAGCATAAGGTCCAGCGTATGAATAGCCTGATTTATAAGTACGCCTCCGCCTTCTGTCGTCCATTTACCGCGCCATTCCGAATTAATATAATACGTATCGTCCCTATACCATGGTACGGCGAAATAACCGTCTATATTATTTTTGATTCCGGCAAATTTTTTGACCGCAAGATTACAGGGCAGAAACCTGTTTTGGAAACAAACGCCGAAAATGCCTTTTGACTTCTTTGCCGCTTCCTGTATTTGCTTAATTTGTTCAGCGGAAATTGCCATAGGCTTTTCGCAAAGAACGTTAATATCGCGTTCAAGCGCCATAATTGCCTGTTGCGAATGAAGATAATGCGGGGTACAAATATTGACCGCGTCGGGTTTGGCTTGTTTAAGCATAGTAATATAATCGGTAAAAATTTCCGCGTTCAGGGCAAATTTTTGTTTTAGTTCCAGCGCACGTTCAATTTTTGTATCGCAAAGCGCACAGATTTCTATTCTGTTGCTTAATAATGCTTCTATGTGTATCGGGGCTATTGCTCCGCAGCCGACAACCGCCGTTTTTATTAACAACTCCGCCATTTCATTTTCCTTCTGAACTAAGATTTCATACCGTATGTGTTTCTTGTATCCAAAATAACATTTTTAACTGATTTTTTATTTGATCCTTTTATACGTTTATTCAATTCACTTAAATATAATTCATCGTCAAACGGTAACTCTATTTTCTTATCTAGCCAGGTTGAAAGCAGCATAGCGTCCATAAGTTCCACGCCCTTAAGTCCCTCTTTGCCATCAACAAAAAGCGGTTCTTCTTTATTAACAGCTTTAATAAAATTATTTATAATTCCGGCATGCTGAGGATTCTCTCCGTCCGTTTGCACTTCAATTAAATTATATCCCGGTTCGCCGAAACCGCCCTTATACTCCGCGTTAAATTCCCTTTCATCCTGTTTATTTTCATAAAACATAAACTTCCGGTTCTCGCATACAAGCTTACCCTTAGTTCCCATTATCTCGAATCTGTTAGTTCCGGGCGTATCTGCGGTACTGGTTATAAATACTCCCGTCGCGCCGTTTTGATATTCCATATATGCTGTAACGTCGTCCTCAACCTCAATGTTATGCCATTTACCGAAATGACAAAAAGCTCTTATGTTTTTAGGCATCATTCCGGTAACCCATTGTAATAAATCTAATTGATGCGGGCATTGATTGAATAATACTCCTCCGCCCTCACCTGCCCATGTGGCGCGCCATGAGCCGGAATCATAATAACTCTGTGAACGGTACCATTCGGTAATAAGCCAATTAATCCGCTTAATATTTCCGATTTTCCCTTCCCGCACAAGCTCCCGCATTTTGCGATAGAGCGAATTTGTCCGCTGGTTGAACATTATAGTAAACAGCGCGTCGCTTTTTCCGCATTGGCATTCATTTCCTTAACCTGCTTGGTATAAACGCCCGCGGGTTTTTCACAGATTACATTAATGTTTTTTTTCAGCGCGGCAATCGAAAGCTGAGGATGTGAATAATGCGGGGTAGCCACGATTACCGCATCGACGTCCGCTTTTTCGATTAAATCCAAGCCGTTTGAATATGATTCGAATTTTAATTCAGGAAAAAATTTTTTTGCCGCTTCAATCTTTGCGCTGTCAATATCAGCGACAGCCGAAACGATACCGTTTTCAATTCTGCCGTCGACAAAAGAACCGATATGTCCTGTACCCATATTTCCCGCGCCTATAATTCCGAATCTGATTTGTTTTGCCAATTTTATATCTCCTTCGTTGCAAGATTCATAATTCTATCTCCAATAATCTTGCCTGATACGGTTCACTGAAAACAATATACAATAAATTGTCAATAAAATCAACCTTTACTTTATTATCTTTTAACGGATTTACAATAAATTTTTGTAATTGCGTCTTTTACAGGAATTTTCAGCATTTTTTCGCCGCCGAGATTCCACACCGCAAGATAAATTTTATTTTTATGCCTTAAACCGCCGGCAACATGAGTATCCCCGAACGATGCACAGAAAGCATAGCATAATCCATACGGTATCCGCCGCTGGCGCAATTTTCGATTACTAAATCAGGATAAACAAGTCTTTTCAAATTTCTTAAAATACCTTTAGTTGAGGATATCCTCAACTAAAGGTATTTTAAATTCTCCACATTCGATTGCAAAACTTTTAATTGAATTTGCAATTTTGCTTTATTTAATCATTTCATAATTGTACTTCCAAATTCCTGATTGTTTGCGCGTGTTCTTTTACGTTCCGTAACAATTGCCGCCCATTCGTCTTGCGTATATTCTCCGTCAAGATATTTTTGACCTTTATAATCCATATCGGCAAGTTGTTGTTTTAAAACATAAATTCCTGTTCAATCTTTTGTTACATTGCTATTTTTTTTCTATATCGGATCTACGACTATGGCAGTTTACGCAAGCTGTAAATTATGTAATTTAATACGGTTTACTTCCGCTTCTAGGTCTAATTCATCAATATTTATATTACTTTTTCCATACATACGTATTTCCCGTTCCCATTTTGATACTTTGGCATCGTACCATATAAACCAATTTTCCAAATCTTTTTGCCCCACATTGTTATCCATTTTTAAATTCCTCCAATTAATTCTTTCATACTTTATTTATTCTTCTACGCTTTTTATGCAATTCTCAGCCACATATAACAAGTTATGTATGGTTGTCTGTTTCCACCTGTTGTACCAAAGCTAAGATTCGATATGGTATGCGTATGATTAGGTGTTGTATGAGTGTGACTTGGCGTTGTATGAGTGTGATTCGGTATATCCAAAGATAAGCAATTTATTCTTGAGTAATTACTACTATTGCTGTCGGCCGATATTTTACCTATATCAAATTCTGCAGAAAACACACCTGAAGTAGCACTTTGAGTGCCATAATCACCAAAAATCTTGTTATTTCCACTTCTCGGATAAAATTTTCCGCTAGCCGCACCTGCTGAACCGCTTGTGCCATTACCTGAACTGGAAATCGTTCCCGCACCGGATGAAGTTTGGCTGATTGTATGAGTGTGACTTGCTACGCTGTTTTCGCTTCCTCCTGTAGCTTCTACTATTGTATAATTTGATTCACCGTTGCTTCCCATTCCAATCGGCACGCGTCCGTCACCCCATGCCTTCCAAGTGCCGCCTAAGTATGTGTTTGGGTTTGACGCATTTGTCGTCATTATAATATGCCCGACAGGATATAAAGCATCTATTATCGAAATAATAGCACATTGCGCATCGACATATTCTTTTGTGGCTAAAGTTACAGTCTCCGGAGAGAGTATTGTATCGGTAATTTTAGCTGTGGCAATACTGTAAGTTCCGTTTGTATTATAAAGCTTTGTACCTTGTCCATCAACTATAGCTGTTTCAAGCGAATTAATTTTTGCTGTTACTCCGGTTGTAAATTCGGTTATATCGGTTCTGACTTCCTCTATAAAATTATTAACGACAGCGGTATTTTCATTCACAGACTGCGTAATATTGTTTACTGCCACATTAACAGCGTTCTCGGAATTCGAGGCCG
This sequence comes from Holotrichia oblita, assembly GCA_023690525.1. Taxonomy (NCBI): domain Eukaryota; kingdom Metazoa; phylum Arthropoda; class Insecta; order Coleoptera; family Scarabaeidae; genus Holotrichia; species Holotrichia oblita. The sequence goes on along the minus strand of JALQSN010000618.1, from coordinate 7,973 downwards.
AAGTTTGGGTCGCTGACGCGCTGTCTTTTGCTGCTTCAGCATCATTTTTCGCCTGCACGGAGATATTTGCATATTGTTGTACAGAATCTGCCGCCGCCTTGGCGGATTGTATCACTGTATTAATCTCTGTAAAAGTTTCCTCGTTGATTTTCGTGCCTTGTTCATAGATAGTCCCCTCTAAAGTTTCATCGCGTATAATGTCCGCTTCGAAGGTTTCAATTATTTCGCCCGCGCCGTTATATTTAACAACACGCCGGCGGTTCGGTTTTTCAGATTTTCTGTTTTTAAAATTGATTGAACTCATTTTTCTTCTCCTTGTTTTGATAAATTTTTTTTGATAATAACGTTACTGAGATTGGGGGTTTTACCGCATATTGAGGTCCTCCTTACTTTAATTTGCTATATATAAAAAAGACGGATAAGCAAAACCGCGGAATAATCCGTTTCGATTTTAGCTTACCCGTCTTTATTGAGCGCGCTTTCGGCTCTTTTCTTAGGTAAATTGTTGTTTTTTTATTTATATATGAATCAACTTAATAAACCTTCTTTATGAAAATATTCTAATGCGGTCATGACTTCCTTTGTTAATTGTAATGAAATAGTATCTTTTCGTTTAAGCATTTTTTCATAGGAAAGACCGGTTAAATCACTTTTTGAGAAGAATACCCATGTAGCAGTCCGCCAAACTTTTGTTACGTCTTTTAATTCTTCCCACAAAATATTTTTTTTGACCTTACCGAAGAGAGAGGACTCGATTCCTTTTTCTGAAATTGTGATTTTGGTTAGCCATCGATTAAGAGCATAAAACATAAAAAGTATCATAACTAACATAAGAGCAAAGTAAACTAAAAGTCCTTTAAGTAAATCCTCTTTGCCCCATGAAATTACGAGAACAATTGCCCCTCCCCCAAAAAATAATAATGCAATAAAAAATATAATAACAACCGACATTTCAAGGCTTACATAAAACTTAAAAACTTTTTTATCTTCCATAGAATCTCCTTAATATTTTTTTATTTCGTTAATGTTGGAACACAAGGGGACGGGGGTGTTGTGTTATTCTATATGTCTGATTATATTTACTGAGACTCCCGTTATTCTTGAAACTTGTCTTATACTTGCCATTGGAACCTTTTGCCACAATGTTGAAATTATATCTTCCAACTCTTCCCGTTTACATTTTTGCAAATCATATATACTTTTCATTTTCATTATATTTTTTATTTCTTGTTCTATTTCTTTGTCTGTTTTGAATCCCCGATAATCATCTTCCATAAATTTTATTAACTCGTTCTCTGCAATAAACTTTTTGTATTCTTCAACATTGCCAAGTATTGATATTATAAATCCGGTGTCTACAAAATTTATTTTTTCATATTTTATGTACGCACTATGGCTGCTCCACTCATAGTTTTCTACTTCTTTTACCATTCCTGCTTTTACGGGATTTTGATGTATATATCTTAAAGCAGAAAGTATATGCGCATTGTCTATTATTACTTCGCTTCTAAATCTATCTTGAAATAAATTTCCTATTCTTTTATATTAGTAAAACCTTTATGTCAATTGTTTAACACAACACCCCCGTCCCCTTGTGTTACGTCCCCTTGTGTTACGTTTCGCTTAAGTGCGGAACTTTTGTTTTAAGTAACCTAATTTCTGCGCACTATTTTTCCTATAAAAATTTTCTCGAATTCTTCAATAGTACCCTGAACGATTAAGTTTTTTTGGCAAACCCAAGAATTGCTTATATCGCCAAATTTAAAAATAACATAATACCATTCGCCAGCATCTATTATTTTCTTGACTTTTACTAACAGTTTCGATTTTATGACCTCTTGTCCTTGATAAGCAATTAAAGTTATCTTGTCGTTTTCAATAGTTAACCTTTGAGGAATTCTAAATTTAAGCACTCTTGATTTTGGTAATGGCAACATGTTAAGTGCAGTTATAACTATAAGTACTATTGTCCATACTAAAAAACCATAGAATTCTTTTTGTCTTAGAATGCCTAAAACAATGGTAGGTACAACACCAAGCAATATCGCCGCTAACCAAAACCAAAGTATAGCACTTTTGTTTCGTTTTTTTGCAGTTTCAATTTTGCATTTTTCGGATAGTTCGCCAAAAAACTCAATCAATTTACGCCTCCTTTATGTTCCAAAAATTAAATCTATCAGCCATCTTGCTCCTGCCGAAATCGCACTGAATGTTAGTTTGCTTGCAAAGAAACCGCCGGCAAAAGTTCGAAGGAATGACGGAAACGTCGATGCCATAATACCTTTACCAATTCCGTATGTCACTTTTGTGCTAAGCGTTGAAGCTCCCTTAAGCATCGGTTTAAGAATCATTTTATCAAAGCCACCCATTTTGCCGCCCAGTCGTCCAATTTGGAATGTAACCGCGGCCTTTGCCCCTCCAGATACTCCTGCCAAAGCAAAACCGCCTATAGTCCATTCTCTATCGTTCCATTAAGCCGTTTTCTAAAGAATATGATATTAATCCGGCTCCAACTCCTGCTGCTATGGATATTCCGAAAGCTGCCCCTGTCGACAAACCAAACCCAGCAACTCCCAATCCTATCGAGGATAATCCTGCAGCTCCCCCTAAGACGAGTGTTGCACCCATTGCCCCGCCCATGACTGCGCCGCCTGCAATAGCTCCAAAAAGCCCCCATCCGCGCGGCCCATCATTGTATGCGCTTATGCCGTTCATTGTGCCGCCAATCGCCGCACCTATGCCTATACCTATAAGAAGGAATGTCAAGAAAACAGAATAACCTGTCGGGTCGGAACACAAGGGGACGGGGGTGTTGTGTTATTCTATATGTCTGATTATATTTACTGAGACTCCCGTTATTCTTGAAACTTGTCTTATACTTGCCATTGGAACCTTTTGCCACAATGTTGAAATTATATCTTCCAACTCTTCCCGTTTACATTTTTGCAAATCATATATACTTTTCATTTTCATTATATTTTTTTTTTCTTGTTCTATTTCTTTGTCTGTTTTGAATCCCCGATAATCATCTTCCATAAATTTTATTAACTCGTTCTCTGCAATAAACTTTTTGTATTCTTCAACATTGCCAAGTATTGATATTATAAATCCGGTGTCTACAAAATTTATTTTTTCATATTTTATGTACGCACTATGGTCTTTCTCCACTCATAGTTTTCTACTTCTTTTACCATTCCTGCTTTTACGGGATTTTGATGTATATATCTTAAAGCAGAAAGTATATGCGCATTGTCTATTATTACTTCGCTTCTAAATCTATCTTGAAATAAATTTCCTATTCTTTTATATTTATAGTTATACCAATATACATAACTACTTAGAATCTTTCGGAAAATGTTCCCTAACGACATATTTTCTTCCTTGATTAAAAGATGTATATGGTTGCTCATAAGACAAAAAGCATAAATTTGAAAATTATTCTTATCTTTTGCTGTTTTTATCCTATTGAGAAAAACCTCTTTATCCTCGTCATCAAAAAATATCGTTTGTTTATTTATTCCTCGCAATACGACATGATAAGTTTTTGTTTCTGCTATTTCTCTTGCTGTTCTTGGCATAGACACCTCCAAAACTCAGCTTATCATAGTAAAACCTTTATGTCAATTGTTTAACACAACACCCCGTCCCCTTGTGTTCTCGTCCCCTTGTGTTCTCGTCCCCTTGTGTTCTCCCCTTGTGTTCCGTCCCCTTGTGTTCCCTTGTGTTACCCTTTTGTGTTACACATACTTTGATTGAACTTGCGGATTTGTTGGAATGCTCTGTAGATTACCTTGTAGGCAGGGATAGCTAGGAGATTGCGGCGGTCATTTCAGACCGCCGTTCTCTCTTGTTACAAGCCGTTTTGTTTGTTGTTGTGTTCTTATTTTAGTATATTTATTCTATTTCTTTTTCAAAATCTTCTGGACATTTTTTGTAGTGGCGATAGAGTTGAATTTTGGCCGCATACTTAAAGGCAACTATTGTTGAAATAATTAATAACACAAAGCCAATAATGCCAATAATTAACCCTGTAATTACAATACTTTCATTTCGTGTCGCAATCGCAATTATAATGCCAGCAAAAGTAACGAGTCCAGAGAAAACTGACAAAATAATTATTAAACTAAGACATTTTTTGTATTGCTTTTTCGTAAAAAGTTGTCCCTCTTTTCTCATTAAATCTGCTTCAGTCATTATTCCTCTCCTTTACCACAACAAATTTATTAATCCTCTTAGTCCGCCACGCAACATATTCATTCCGACAGAAGTTACCGACCTATAAACTGTTTGCGCTATCATAACATTCATCCAATAACTTGTATAGGTTTGTCTTCCTGCTAAGCCAAGTTTCAACGATTGCGCTCCCAGTGATTTGACAGCAGATGAGCTATTAACAAACTTATTCATTAAGGTCACATTGTTCGTTAAATATTTTCCACCGCCGGCAATTAAACCACTTACTACTCCGAAAGTAACTGCTCTGCCCCAATTAACTTGACTCCAATCACCGCCACTCTCAAATAAATCGTTGCCTACGCTTTGAGTAAATCCTAAACCGCCTACTGCAAATCCTGTTGCTACTGCCCCCAGAGGTGAAGCCATTAACGCACCGGTAGCCATTCCAATTGCACCATTAAAAGCAACTTGACCCCAGTTTATGTTTCCCCAACCATTGGATAAGCCTTGACTTACGAAACTTCCGCCCATTCCTATCAAGCCGCCCGCGCCCGCACCAATTAGAATTGCTCCGAGAGGTGCTCCAATGCCAGTTGCCGTTAAAATTATACCACCGACGATTGCCCCAACAGATAAAAGCCCAACTCCTATGGCCGCAAAGATATCCCAGAAAGGCGAACATCCGGTGCTATCCGTCAGCATTACAGGATTATTAAGGCAATAAGCGTATAAATTCAATCCGCCAATTATTCCCGGCTCTATATACTCTACGCTATCCGCGTTAATCCATCTGCCAACCTCGGGATCGTAATATCTAAGTCCTACTGAATAAAATCCTGTTTCTACATCATAGTAATAGCTCCTGTATCTGTATGGATTTATATCTCCTATATCACCAATAAAATTCTCAACCGTTACTTTGCCCCATGCGTCATACGTATAAGCTGCCGCTAATTCCCCGCCTGATTTATATATATGCGTTACGTCGCCCTGGAGATTCTTTCTGTAATAATAATTAGTATAATTCGTTTCGCCGCTCTTTTTAAGTTTGAAGCCCGCGACTCCTTCGTGCGAATATGTATACCAGATTGTTTGCTTATCATTCTCTTCTCTTAGTATTTTTGTGCCGTTTAAGTAGTAGGTTGTTTCAACTCCGTTAACCGTTTTTAAGTTGCGGATTCCGTCGAAATTGTAGCGGTATTTTGCCACGTTTCCGCCGGCTGAATTTATCCCGCTTAACAGCCTTATTCTTTCCCATTCAAACGAATAATTTTTATAGTTTTTCGGATTGCCGATGCCGGTATAATTGCTTATAAAATTCTCTTCTTTCAGCGTTCCGTCAATCAGATAGTGTTTTAGAGCCGTTAAACGGTCTTTAAAGGCGGAATTCTCGTAAGCATAGATAATCCTTTCCTTTAAGACGCCGCTCTCCTCTAAGTCTTTGTTTAGGGTAAAATCATAGATATTTTTAGACTCTGTATTGCCGTTTATACCGTATGTAAAGGAGTATGTTTCAGATAGTTTTTTATTGTCCTCCCTGGTAAGCCTTCCCGCGTTATCATAGGCAAATCTTTGAATAACAGAACCGTTTTCTTTAACGGAGATTATGTTGCCGCTTTCATCGTAGGTGTAACTAAGGTTATCCAAAATTGTGCCGTTAACGCCGTAGCGGAGCGAACTTATTAGCGGAGTAACGGCGTCGCCGGATTTACAATAATACACGTCTTTTGTGAAAGGATTTTTACTGCCTGAGGGAGTTAACGCGATATGCGTAAGCCTGCCGAAATTATCTGTTTCTACGGATTCACGGAAGTTATTGGTTAAGGTGATTTCGTTTATAAACGACCTGCCGCCCTTCGTATCGTACCCGTAATTATACAATAACGTTTCGGCGGTACTTTCTCCGGTTTTAGACAGGCTTATCTCGCTTAAAAGAGGTTTATCTTCCTCGCTGTATTCATTTTGAATACAGAGTAAAGTGTTTTCGCTTTCGGTTTCCGCTCTCGTTACGTTTTGCTTTTCATCATAGTTATAACGCTTATATTCAGTATAACCGCTTAGCGACGACATGTCAATAGAAAACTTTATGTTGCCGAATTCGTCAAACGTGTTTTTCAAAATAGTTTTTTTGTTAAACTCAAGTTCTTTTAAATTGCCGTCGGGATCAAAAGACGAGATACATTTATCCGCAGTATTATAAGAGGTTTCGGCGGTCAGGCGGGTATCGTCGAATTGAATTGTGACCGCGTTTTCCGAAGCTTCTCCAAGCAGTGTTTTTATGCGCCTGCCCTTATGGTCGTAGGCAAAGTCCGCGCTAAAACCGTCGGAAGAAATTCCGGTCAGCAGTCCGGCGGAGTAGCATAGCAGATTTTTATTTTCTTCATTGCCGTTTGAATATGAGACGCTTAAAGTGTTTCCGGCACTGTCCGCGCCGCGGCTCTCTTTTAGCCCTGAAGGATGCGTTTTAACCGACGGTTCATTTTTATATTCCTCAATCTGTTTGGAGGAAGGGTCGGTATAATGGTATGTAACTTTTTTTACCGTTTTTTCTTCTTCGTCAGTTAAGGTTTCCGTAACCATACCGTCGAAGCCGCGCTCCTTTACGCATTTTCCGGTTTTATCATAATAGAAGTATGAGTGAAAATGCTCCCCGGTTTTATCCTTAAGTACAGCCTCGGTAAGACGCTCTTCTTTATCATAAATATAGCTTACCGAATTAAGACCGTCGGTTTCTGTTGTTTTGAGTCCCTTTTCATCGAATTCCGAATATACATAATCCGCGTGGCGCAGAGAGAAGCAAGCAAAGGTTGCCAGGCCGGACGTGTAGTCTAAATTTATATCCAGCGTGATTTTGACCGGGCCGCCGTTGTAATTGAGGTCTACCGCTAAAGGCACGATTGCTTTCTGCCAGCCTTCAAAAGAGGGCGAAAAATCGCAGGTAAAAGTTTTTATGAACGAATCGGAATATTCTACATTAGCCGTAAGGTTAAAAGCCCTGTCCGCGCGGCCGCCGTTTCCGCCGTTTTCTCTGTATTCTTTCGTATTATAAAGCGGCAGTGAAGAACCGTCCGCCCAGACCGAGAATACTAAGTCGTTAAGGTATTCTCTCTTTACGCGTTTTTCAGTAACGCTTCCGTCTTCGCCGTCTTTAAACGTTAAAATATAATCCTTACCGCTTTTTTGCAGGGTGATTTCTTTTGAGATTTTATTCCTTTCGGTTAAATTCCCGCGCAGCTGAATTTTAGAAGTGGGAACAGTAAGGGAAGTAAGGAAAATATCTTCGCCAAAGTATCCACCGCCCCGTAAGACTGTTTTCCGGATAGCACGTTGAGACCTCTTCAAAATACGTTCCTGTTTTTTCATATCCTGCGCCGCCGGTTGCCCTGAAAGCGGAAAAGCTTATATTATCCAATAGATTTACCGATTTTAAAGGCGTTACAGAAATTGAGCAGTCTTTAGATAATTTATTAAATGCCGTAGTTCTTACCACATTGAAGCCTTGATTTTCGTCCGCTTCATATTCGGTTACCGGAGTGCCGAGTGAATCGAAAATAACGGCTTTGCGATTGTTTTTTTCGTCCTTTATAATTACGGAATTATTTTTTTCATTATAAAGAATAGAAATTCCGGAAATTTCTTGCTCTGTATTCGTCAGTTTAATTTCGCTAAGCCCGACTTCCTGGATTTGGCTTTTTTGAGATATTGCGGAAATTCTCAATTTTTCGTCGTAAGAGAAATTCAGGCTTTTAAAGTAACTGTCTTTTATTTTAGACAAAAATTTGCCGTTTGTATACTCA
>JALQSN010000617.1:0-29831 GCA_023690525.1 Holotrichia oblita | reverse complement strand
TGAACCCGTATATGAGACCAATCATGTAGAACCATTAAGTGAGGCTGCGCAAGCCGCCATTTATGGGGCAGATTATAAGTTTGAGGTGAAAAAGAAAGATGGGACAGTGGAAAAGTATATTATAACTATTTCTGAAGCTCCTACTAAAACTGTAGTCAAGCCTGTAGTCAAAGAAACTAATTAAAATTAAATGACCAACGAGTTAAAGGAATTAATAATAAAAAACAGCAATTTGCTGTTTTTATTTCCATGTAGGGGGCAATAAGTAATCTAAGCCGAGTTTTGCACAATCTTCAAATATTGGTTTAAGTTCAGCTCGTTGTTTCAATTGCTTTTTAAATAGTTCCAAGTATTCAGAAGTTGCCTTTAACCCATTTTTACTATTTGGATTACTTATAAAGCCGTAGTATGTATTTATTTGAGCTATAAGTAATGCTTCTTCATATTTCTGTTCTTTAAGTTTCATAGGCAAATTGCGTGCATTACCTGTATGATATACTGGAAAGATAAATTCATCGGAAACCAGTCTTAATGCGGCACAAGCTACTTGTTGGTCTACATTTAATTCATTGTTAATAATATCCCCAAGTATTTTCCCGTCCAAATCTTTTAATGCTCTTGGTCCTCTATCATATGGAATTCCTGAAATTTGTGCCATACCTTTTAATGTTATTCTTTTTGCTAATGTTTTAGCGTCTAATTGCCATTGTGGGATGTTTACTGCTTCTGCCATAAATCAATCTCCTTGTGAAATTTTATAATATAATAATATCCCCAATGAACAAAAATGTCAATACTATAAAACAAAGTTTTATTTTGATAACTCTTAGTGTTTTTTCTTTAACGCACTTTGCCAGTGGTGTGATTGGGTTTTCGTTACCTTTGGTGCGGCAAATTTAAGCATGGTGTTGCCATAGTGTTTTTGCAGCCCACCGCCAAGCCTGCCGTAAACAACTGTGAAGGCGGCAATAAACATTTCAAAAACATTGCTAAGAACAAGAGAGTAGGCGCCTGCGCTAATGTTGAAAACCAAGATTAAAGCAAGGGCTACCAATATAACAACTTTAAGGGTAATAACATTTTTAATTGTAAAAGCAAGCATAAAAAGAATAAGTGCTGCCATGATAAGCAGGTCAAAAAATCCACCCCAAAAGAGAACACCATTAAGAATTATTAACCCAACCATTATAAGCACCAGCCACAGTGGCGGTGTTTTGTGTTTTCGTTCGTAAATGTAAAACACTATGCAACGTAAACAAGAAATGGCTGTTCCTATAAGTGCAACCATTGCACCAAGAAAAACATAGGACAAAACAATACAGATGTTTCCTGCTAGTTGCAAAAGCAAAAAGCGCCCTTTTACCTTTGATGCGTAACTAAGGCAAATTGGTATTAAATAAGCAAATCCAAAAATTTGAGCTAAGATGAATGGTAGTGTCATACGAACAATATAGCATGAAAATTTTGCCGATTAAAGCAATTTTTAATGGAATTTACTTTGACATGCGAAAAGTTATGATTATATAATGAAAATGAATGAAGATTGCAAAAAATTCTTATGACGAACTAAGGCACTTATATGAAGATTTAAGACAATTTATGTGCGACACAACGCACAATCTTTTTGAATTTAGGATGATTGTTTTTGAATATTACTGCGTTGATAAAAGGACCGAAAATATTTCTTATTTTGATTCAAACAAGCAGATAATAACAAAAACGATTTTAAGAGATAAACAATTTCACAACTTATCTAAAGATGAAATTTTAAGTTTTTTTGAAATCAGCAAAGACTTTGCAATGATTGAATCAGATGCCGAAAATTCGCAGCCTGAAAGAGTTAAGCAGGCTTTTTATGTTATATTTGACTTTTCGGAAGTAATAAATCCCATTTTGATGCACTTTTTAAATGCTTATCAGCAAAAAATTTTGCAGCGGTTTAATAAACGCACCACAGTTTCTGCAAACGAGTTGCTTGATTCAAAAGAAGAAATCTTTGATGAAATTATAAAAAACATTATTAACTTTGATGTTATTAGTGCTCTTGCAGGCAGCCAATATGAAAAAAGAGAATCGCTTGGCAGCATTATATATGTGAGTCAACGTGAAGAGGCACATTATAAAGTTGTCTTTAGCAAAAATGTTGGTTTTAATGCGGGAAATTTGAGGCTGATTAGAAAGCTTCTTGAAATGTCGGACAACAAATTATCGTTGATTGTTCATGACAATAACATTATCGGATTGGGAACCGCAGAAGGAAACGTTAAAAAAATTCAGTTTGGCGGCAGACAAAAATGGACGCTTTTTATTAACAACGAAGATATTTTGCGTTTTTCGCGTGGGGATTTGTTTTTTGATCATGGTTATGATGCCATGTATGAACTGCCTAATGGGTTTATCCAAAAACGTTATGAAAAAAAGTTTAATGACTTAATTAACATGCTAATGAAACAACGGCATGGGGCATTGCTTATTATTTCTGACCAAGCCCCGCAGGAAGTGGCAAGACTTTCGGGACTGGAAAGAGGTTATGCCATTGAGCCAATAGATTTGACTGATAACATGTCGCTTATTAAAAACATTGCATCTGTGGATGGGGCAGTGTTTATTGACAGGCAGTTAAAGTGTTATGGAACAGGGATTATTTTGGACGGCATTGCAAAAAGACCTGGTTCTAATGCAAGAGGTTCACGCTTTAATTCGTCGGTTTGTTATTTGGACAGCAAAACCGAAGCACCATATGTTGCCATTGTTTTTTCGGAAGATGAAACTGTTGATGTTTTGCACAATTATTTAAATATAGAGCAATTTAAGTAAACTGAATAATATTAAAAAGAACTCGTTTGAGTTCTTTAGGTTAATATGAAAATCCGCAGAATGGACATTTACCTGTTATGTTTGCTCCGCAGTTAGGGCATTTGCCAGACTTTGGTGCGCTTGAGGTCTTTGTTGTGGTGGTAGTTGTACTTGCAGTTTGGGGTGTATCATACATTTCTTCAATTGGTTCTTGTCCTTGACGCAGTTTTGACATGCGCATTCCTGTAAAAATTGACACTACAAGTCCAAGAGCCATAATGCCAATTCCTGCCCAAAACCAGGTGTTAGTAGTAACGGCAAGTTCTTCACTTAATGCTATAAACACTCCGATTAATGTTGTTAGTGCACCTAATGTCATCAGCACTCCGCCGAATGAACTTGCATAGTATGTTCCGCGATATCCATGGATGTGATAATATCCGCGGTGACGACGATAACCAAATCCAAATCCACGGTGCATTGGTCTTGGTCGATGCCCACCCATGCCAAGTCTTGCTCCTGAATGCGGGCCAATTGGTCTTGGTGCTGGACGGGTAGGTGATGATGGTCGGACAGGTGTCATAGGTCTGTTTGGCGATGATGGTCTGATGTTACTGCCACCCATAGAAGGACGGCTTGGTGATGATGAAGGTCGGCTTATGTTACTTCCGCCCATAGATGGACGACTTGAACTGCTTCCCATAGATGGTCTGCTTGGCGATGATGGCCTGCTTATACTACTTCCTCCGGATGGGCGGCTCATTCCACCTCCGCCAGATGGTCTGCTGCCGCCAAAAGACGAACCACCGCGTGAACCTCCGCCTCCTGAAAATCCTCCTCTGCCTTTATGCCATAATTTATCTCCTTTTTAATAAAATAACACGCAAGTTTTTAAATCACAAATAAAAAGCGGCAAAGGATTACCGCTTTTTGTTTCATTTTTTTTTGTTAATTATTTCCAAGATGCTTCATCTTTAAAAAGAGTGTATTTCCAAACAGTAACTCTTGCGCCTGAGGCGGAAGCCAAAACATATAATTCATCAAATGCCCATAATAGAGTAGTAGGATGTTGATGTCGGATAGTTACTCTGTGAATTTCACCTGTGTTTTTGTTAACAGGGGTACTTAGTGTTATCTGTTTTGTCAATTGATAGTTATCTATTGTCTCACCAAGGATATTGAGAGTGCCAATAACACTGTGCTTAATATCTACAAGAACAGAAGGATAATTAGGATAAAGGTTAATTGTTATTTCTCCGCCAATATTTCTGATAAGATAACCTACGTCACCAAAGGTTGAACTATGATAACTCCCAGAATTTGCTAAATTAAAATTTGTGTGATACATAGTGAAATTTCCTGCTGGACCTTGCGCTCCCATAGGACCTTGCGCTCCCATAGGACCTCGTTCCCCTTGTTCTCCTTTTTCACCTTGCGGACCTTATTCACCTTGGTCGCCAGCATCACCCTTGTCACCTTTAGGTCCTTCAGGACCCATTTCACCGTCTTGTCCAGGCTTTCCCATTCACCTTGGTCGCCCTTTGGTCCCTGTTCGCCCTGTTCACCTCTATCACCTTTAGGCCCCATTTCACCAGGTTCGCCCTTATCTCCTTTAGGCCCTTGTGCTCCAGTTTCGCCTTATTTCACCTTGTGCACCGGCGCATCCAGTGTCACCTTGAACACCTTGCGGACCTGTTTGACCTTGTTCGCCCATTGGACCCATAGGTCCCTCAGGACCCATAGGTCCAACTGGTCCCATAGGACCTTCAGGTCCTGCATCACCTTGCGGTCCGCGGTCACCTTTATCACCTTGCGGTCCACGCGGTCCAACTGGTCCAGCAGATCCTTGCGGACCTGGATTTCCTTTAGGTCCTTGTGGGCCAGGGCATCCTGCATCACCTTTAGGACCTTGATCACCTCTTACGCCCTGAGGACCTTCTGGTCCTTCGGGTCCAGTTGCTCCTCTAGGGCCAGGCATACCTTGACAGCCTTGATCGCCTTTTGGACCACGTTCTCCAGGTTCACCTCTTAAACCTCTAGGCCCCGGTTCACCTTGAAAACCCCTTGGTCCTCTAGGTCCTGGTTCACCTTGGTCACCTTTTGGTCCAGGGCATCCCGGACGGCAAGGGCAGCAACAGCGGTCATTACGTGAGAAACTGCAAATCCTGCAAATTTCATTACGCTTTTCTGTAAAAGCATCTTCGTTTATATTATTAAACATTATAAAAATCCCCTTTTGTTTTATTTTTAAGGGAATATCTGATTAACAAAGAGTCCCTTACATATTGCCCTAGTGACAATATGTAAAGGAATAATAACTTCTGTTACATTATATGTTTGATTTTTCTAATTTGTATTTTTATAAGTGCAGAACTAAATTATTAGTTAGTTTTTACGCATAATATTTCAAATTTATAAGGATACTTAATGAAAAAAAATATTAATAAATTTGTTTTTTTTATATCTTGCGGATTGCTTTTAGCAATTGCTATTATGAATTTAATTTTTTATATTACATTAAAAACAAATATAAATGATCTAAAAAAACAAAAACCAATACAAGATATTTGTTTGCCTGGAGAGCCATGACCTAAAGGCGAAAAAGGTGAATCCGGAAGTGATGGATATTCTCCCAAAGTTGATGTAATAGAAGATGGAGGTCCTTATATACTACAAATCACTACGGCTGATAAAATTATTGTTACTCCTGATTTAATGGGGTTGCCTTAAGAAAAAGGCGACGACGGAGAAAAAGGAATTCAAGGAGAGCCTTGTCTTAAAGGTGATAGAGGAGATATTGGTCAACAGGGGATACAAGGGGCTCAGGGGACTCAAGGAGATAAGGGCGATAGAGGAGATATTGGTCCGATTGGTCCTCAAGGTTTAGAAGGCCCGATGGGACCGCAGGGTGAACAGGGTCCAAAAGGTGATAAAGGAGAGCCAGGAGAACAAGGAGCTCAGGGCATACAAGGAGAAAAGGGACCCAAAGGTAACGATGGAAATAAGGGCGAACCAAAAGAAACTGGAGTACAAGGTCCGAAAGGAGATAAGGGTGAACCTTATGAAATGGGGCCTCAAGGTGAGAAAGGTGAAATAGGACCTAAAGGTGATAAGGGAGACCCAGGTTTAAAAGGAGAACCTGGAGCACAAGGTGTACAAGGTGAAACTGGGAAGACAGGACTACAGGGAGAAAAAGGTGATACTGGAGAGCAGGGACTCAAAGGTGATAAAGGTGAGACTGGGGACCCTGGTGAGTCAGGTCCACGAGGAGTTCAAGGACCAGAAGGACCGATGGGACCGCAAGGAGAGAAAGGAGATAGAGGAGAAATTGGCGGACAAGGATTACAAGGGATTCAGGGAGAAAAAGGAATAGATGGTTTTTCTCCTGAGATTAATGTGTTCGAGGATAACGGGTTGTCATATAAATTAGAAATAAAAACTGTTGATGGAGACATCATTACTCCAAATTTGAAAAGTGATAACAAACTGATTTACACAAATAACTTGAGTAGGTCAGGCAGCTTTTTGGATGTAAGGGTTGGGAATTTAGTTTATCGAGTGGAATATAACACGGCAACCCAACTAAGAGTGCGATTGAGTGCGGCTGACGATAAAAGCATTCTTGCAGATGTGAAAAAAACTTCTCAATATGATGCAACTGCAAGTGACGGCACAACATTAAACAATACGACATTTACAAACACCTTTGTTAACATTGATGCTATAGTTTTTAATAACACAAATGAAATGCATTCAACACGGATACGGCAGCAAAACCCTGAAACAGGATTATGGGATTTATGTGAAATTTCTCTATTTAAATTGTAGCAAACGGAACCCGAACAGATGTTTGGGTTGAATGGATAAATTATTAATCTTTCGCACTAAGAACAAAAAACACATTTTTTTGTTTGCATAAATAACAGATAATAATATAAATTAATGCTATGGGAAAACAAATGAGAAGATTTAACATAATTATTTCAATAATCGCACTAATAGCAATTTCTGGATTGCTTATTGCCGGTATTATTTTTTACAATAAGGACGATGGTGGTGGCGGAGACGGTGTTAGTCTCTCTATAACACTTTCTGTTTCAAACAAGGTTTACGACGGATTGCCAATTTCTGTTACATCAACCGCAATTCAAGGCGCCAACATAACAACAGAATATAAATTAACAGGCACAGACAGTTATTTTACAGAAGCTCCTAAAAATGCTGGGAATTATGTAGTTCGTGTAACGGCATCTAAAGACGGAACAACCGAGTATAAATCTGAAAGGCTTTCTATCACACCCAAGCAGTTAACTGTTAATAATGTTACTGCATCTAATAAACAATATGACGGAACGACCGCAGCGTTGATTGATTCAACTGCGGCTAGTCTTTCTGGAGTTGTTGGTGGAGATAGTGTTTCGCTAACAGGTTCAATTTCAGGTACCTTTAGCCAGAAAGGAGTGGGCAGTGGTTTAACCGTGAGTGTTAGCGGTGCAAGTTTGACTGGGGTAGATTCTGGAAATTATACTTTGGCAAGTTTGCAGTTGATAAGTAATATCACTCCAAAACTGTTAACTGTTGGCGGGTTTACTGTTTTGCCAAAATTTGAAGATTTGAATACCTCAGCAAACATTATGGGTACTGCTGTAATTAAAACTGAAATAATAAATGGTGATACTGTAGCAATAAGCGGAACACCCGTTGCAACTTTTGCACAAGCAGCAGTCGGTATCAATATTCCAGTTACAATAAGCGGGATTAGCCTAATTGGTATTGATGCTTTTAATTATTCAATTGCACCAATGAATTTAACTTCAAATATTTATGCCGAAGGTTCGTCAGGGCAGTGGAGATATGTTTATTATCCAGTAATTGAAGGTGGAAGTATAACAGGAAACACAAATCAATTGGTTGCAAATAACGGCTCAGGTACTACAGTTACAGCAGTTGCTGCTCCTAGTTATTCTTTTATTGGATGGAGCGACGGTTTAAAACTTGCACAACGCTTAGACACAAATGTTCAAAATGATGACATCTTGTTTGCTATTTTTGAGCCTAAGACACAAGGTGATGCTTTTGATTTTATTAATGAGGTGTCAGATTCTAAAATAGATAGTTCAGCAAGCATAGATTCCAATGGATATATTGTAACAATGCCCGGACAACAAATATCAGACGCTGTAATACTGGATGAGCCTCTTATTTTAAATAAGGCAGCAAATTGGACATTGGCGTCAGAGTTTAGTTTTACAGACCTTGGTTCATTTAATAATTTCACTTTACTTGGCTGCACTCAGGATTATGGTGACGGTACTAAAGTTTTTGCATGGCAGTTGACGCAAACCAGTTTACGCATTTGTATGCTTAATAATACTGCTAATTATGATACATATCATCCATTAACATTTTCTTTGGGAAACGCACTGCAGTTTGACACAAAATATCGCATAACAGTTACATCAGTTAACGAATTTGACATAAGCGGTTATAAATTATTCGTAACGATTATTGAGCTTGACACCAGTAATGTGGTTGTAAACAACCAAATGATTTACTATAACACAGCGCACACATATGTATTGAACTGTAATGTAATTGGAAACACCTTCTTCCAAGGTGGTGCTGTGGGTGGGGCTGGAACAATTTATTCTGTAAGAATTTATGGTGAATCTGATGTTGTTGAACCGCAGCCAAACGAAGGTGATTTCGATTTTGTTAACCAAATGTCAAGTGTACGAATTGCCAGCGCCAATAATGTTGACCCAAGCGGCTTTATTGTATCAGGGGCATCCGACACTAAAGATGATGTTACAAAACTAAGCGCACCGTTAAAATTAAGTAAAAACGAAAAATGGACGCTTAGCATGGAGTTCAGCATTATGCAGGGCAGTCCGCTTGCAAGATCCACACCTTACACACTTTTTGGCAGCGACGAAACATATGGAAACGGTGCAAAAATTTATGCAATGCAGTTGGCCGGTGATGAACTGCGAATATGCATGATGGATAACACAAATCATGATGAATATATTGCTTTGAATTTTTATGAAAATTATAACAGCGGACAATTAAAAAACAATGCAAGATATCAATTTACATTGCAAAGTTTGGGTAATTTAACAATTGATGGTTATGAACTTGTTGTTACCATAATTGAAATTGCAGCAGGAGGAACAGAAATTATTGCTGTAAATGCAGAAACAATTTATAGCACAGCCGGCTATGAGTACGCTTTAAATTCTAACGTAATTGGAAATTCCTTTTACGGAGATTCAAATATGAATTCCGTTGGAATAATATATTACGTGCATATAACTAAAGACGATTCAGCATCTGATTCTATGAACTTTGACCTATTTATTATTGCAGGGCAATCTAATTCTGTTGGCTATACATGGACCGGGGCTTCAACACTTGACCCATCCAGTCAGCAAGATTTTCCAAATAATATTTATGAATACCGCCCAAGCATTAACAACATTCAAACATTCCGAAAAACCGTGGGCGAGGGAGTGAGTGCTGCTAACGATGGAACTTGGTTTTCATCAATGGCAAAAGAATATAGTGAACAAACAGGCGGCAGAAATATTGTTATTCTTCCGGCAGGGCATGCGGGGGTTCCTACCAGTTATTATTATAACGGCGGGGAAAGCTTTTCAACGCTAATGGGGAAATATAATAATTTTATTAATTGGTTAAACGGAACCGATAATGTGCTGGAAAGAGTAATTTTGGTTTGGCATCAAGGTGAAAGTGACACAGGTGACGGAATTAGAACAATAGATAAAGCAACTGAAAAAGTGTTCGACGATATTAAAGCCGCAATTACAGTTGCAAGTCCGTCTCATTTGCTAACGCAAGCGTTCTTTTCAAGAATCGCAATTAGTGAGACAGGTGCAAATGTTAAAGAAATAAATCAAAAGTTCCTTGATTTAAATGCAAATACCGATTACGTGCTTGTTGCTCCAAATGCAATGAAATATTATTGGCTGGATGCTTTTTCAGATGAACACCACTACGACATGTATGCATGCAACGACCTTGGAAAAGAAATTGGAAACCACGTTGCTTATTATTTTAACACTGGCAATAAACCATATGATCCAAACAATTTAAGCGATTCAATTACAAGACCGTATGATGTGTATCAAGGAGAAGAAGAAATTATTGGGTTTAGCGGCATAAGAGTGATAAACAACAATTTAATCCGATTTTCAGATACTGTTGATGAAGATTTGTTTTGGTATTGCGGTGCAAGCGATAACGGCGGCAATCCAAGTTTTGGATATAATAGTTTTGCTGGTATAGAAACAGTTACTCTTTCAGATAGTGACGATTATGAATTAACCTTTACTGCTAAACTTGGAGACAACATTGCAGGCAAAATAAATGTTGTTGCAGGTAACTATTATCCTGTGCTTGGCAGCAGTGACGGTGCAAGCTCTATAGAAATTGCATCTAATGGAATTAGAATAGTAAGTGCAGCAGGAACAGTTGTTCTTAACCATAACAGTAACCCAATGATTGCAAGAAAAACTTATTCAACAAAGCCTTATAATAATTATACTTACAAAATTGTTCAAAACGGCGGAACAATTCAACTGTTTGTAAAAGCAACTCAAGATGCTGGCTTTGTATTAGTAGACACACAAACTGTTCCAACAGGAATGTTTTTGGAACTAGACCAACTTATGCGCAACGGAAGTTCTACTTACATGCAAGGTGTTGTTGCAAACATGAATCTTACATTTGCCTAACATCTAAAAATTAAAGCCACTAAAATCGACCGCCAGTTAAACAAATTAATAAATAGAATGCATATTTATACACAATTGTGTATAAATTGTGGATAAGTATTTAAATAGCAGCAAAAAAAACCACCTAATGCGGTGGTTTTTGTTTTTTTGGCGGAGAGTGTGGGATTTGAACCCACGCGCCAGTTGCCCGGCCTACGTCCTTAGCAGGGACGCCTCTTACCACTTGAGTAACTCTCCATTTTGTTTTACTAACTAAACAATGTTGGAATATACCACAGAAAAGAGAGTAGTGTCAAGTGAACAGTCTTTAAAAAATATCCTGCGGGATGTTTTTATTTCTTATTTTCTTTAATTGCGGCAATGCGTTTTTCGGTAATACGTTTTGTGGTTTTTAATGCGTCATATTCAACGTTGCCGATTCTTTCATAGCACCAGTTAAGTGCGGTAATAATTTTTCCTTGTGCAAGGGCATCGTCGCGGTATTTAGCACTTGTTTTAAATTTTTCAATTTTTTGTGCAGGTTTCATAATCATTTTTGCAGTAACACGCGATTTTACTTTAAGTTCTTCCACTTGAGCAAGAAGTTCTTCAAGTGTAACTTTTTTCCTTGGTGCTGCATTTGGGTCAAAATTAACTTTTTTTGCAGAAACGTTTTTCGCGGTTTCTTCGTTTTCATTGTTAAGAATAATAATTGTTTGTTCAAGTTGCTTTATTTTTTTAATTTTGTCATCACGGTCTTCTTTAATTTTTTGAAATTCATTTTCTAACGCATTATTTACAGCCCCGCTTCTTGCAAGTTCTTTTTCAAGCCCAGCAATTCTTTCTGCTGCTTTTTTAAGTTCGGATTCTAAGGCTGGGTTATTATCAATAATTTTTGTTTGGATTACTGGTGTTTGTTGTGTAACTGCAACTGGCTGGTTCATAAGTGCAGCAGTCACTTTTCCGCGCAATGAATATAGGTACATTAGTATAAGAATAATAATTATTGTAGGAACAAGTGCGAAGAGTATAATTCCGGTAATTGAGCCAAAAAAATCAAAAGGCGATTTAATTATTTTGGTTGTTTCTTTTAGAACTGCCACAACCATTGAAAAAAGAATAACCGCAAACAAAACAGGAAATGCACCATAAAAGGCAATTCGTTCTTGTCTCTTAAGACTACTTTCTTCCATAATATTTCTCCCGTTTTTATATTATTATATAATAACATAATCGCGAAAATTAGTAAACAAAACAAGTTGTGTTTGATTCTACAAAGTTTAAAATGATTCTTGTAGAATATTAAAAGTTACATATACTAAGAGAGACGATGAAAAATAAAATGCAATCATACGATATTGGATACCAATTTGTTTGCTTTTATTTTGTAATATATTATATTATTACAATAAGAAGGATATTAAACATATGAAAAAAACTAATATTCTAAAAAAATTCCTAATTGGTATAGTTTTGATTGTACCGCTAACGTTAGGAATTTTTTTTCCTAATATAAAAGATATGAATTCAAACTCTGTGGGAAAGGCAAGAGCTTCTTCAGTTGAGCAAGAAGCTTTTGGAGGACGTGAAAGCAATTATATTGAAGGAACAGGATATAAAGAACAGGCTATAGGAGCGTCGCTTTCTGAACCTGTTTCATGGACAGATACTTGGACTGACGATTTTGCTAATGTGTATAATATGACAACATTTACACATTTCCATAATAATACAAATCAATCAGTTGGGGATTATCGAAAGAATCCCGTTAATGCATCTAATGACGGAACAACTGCTGCGAAGGCCTGGCTTATATCAACTCCGCAGGAACTTGCTTTTTGGGCAAGATACATTTCATTAGCAGCAAATACTACAAATTGCAGAGACTCTTATGCCAGTGCGCCTTATTTTAAACTTAATAATGACATTAACTTAACTGGTAAAAGATGGGTTCCGCCATATTTCCTATACCCAACAACTGATTCATATACAGTAAGCAGCGTTCTTTGGTACAATAGAATCTATTTTGACGGCAACGGCAAGACCATTAGCAACGCATATGTTAAGCAGTCTTATTCGACAACTTCAGGCGCACAAGCGTCTTATCCGTCTATTTTTGGCGGACTAACACCAAAGGCTCAGGTTAAAAATCTAAACATTACAAATGCATATATATCAGAAGGTGCAACAGCAAGTGCAGCGTCTGTTGTAAGTCAAACAACTTCGAACTATGACGCGGTGTTTGTTGGTATAAAAGTAACTAACAGTATCGTTCGTGCAAGCAGCGTTAGCAGCTACGGTGTGAACGGGATTGCATCACACGCTGCAGTTATTAAAGATTGTTCTGTAACTAACATCACATACACTATTGTTCCAACTACAACCACTACAACTTCTGCATACGCAAGGGGTATTGGACAGGCCTCAGCGTTTATTAACAATACCGTTGAAAAGTGCAGTCTAGAAACTGTTAACCAAGGATATATTGCTTATTCGATTGGAATAGGCTCATTATTGCTTTCAACAACATATGTAAATGAAACCGCACCTGCTTCTTACTGGAATTATGTTGTAACAAACGACGGAACATTTGTAAAACCTGACACTTCAATTGAATTTACAGGGGGCTTCTTTAAAAATACAGTTAAAAACTCAAAGATAAGTGTAACCTCCGACCGCGAGCAAACAATTGTTGTTGGTACTAGCACATATAACAATAACTATGGTCAAGCATACGGTATAGGCGTTTGTACCGCAAACACTAAGTTCAGTGTTATAGGAAATATACTGGATAATTGTCTTGTAAGCGTAAATATAACTAACAATGCTATTGCAAGTGAAATGCATGCTATTGGAATAATCTATACGTCTTTTAGCGCAACTGCGTTAACCAGAGAAATAGAGATAACGGACAACAGCGTTTTAAGCAGCACAATCAGTGCAACTACACAGTCTGCGGCTACAGTTGCAAGCGGTATTTCATATGTAAACAGTGAATATCAAGATGCAAAAATTCGCAGATGTTACACAGAAAACACGGATGTGATAAGCCGATACACAAAATACACACCTAGCACATCATATACTTATGCAAGCGGAATTAATGTTGGGTTTGCAACTATTATAGAAGATTGTGTTGTTGGCTCTGGGAACATTGACGCCCGCAATGAAAAGACAAGTATTTTTGTGTATGGAATAGGAAGCACATTAGGAAAAAGTACACTTTATGGTCCTTCTGGTGTTGCGTCACTCGACAGACCATATGGACGCACTTATGACAGTGGGTTATACGGATACACAAATCTTATAACAGAGATAAAAAATTGTTATAATTTCAGCAATATTACTGTATCAACAACAGCTATCATTTATTCAGCAGGGATAGGTATGGCAGAAGGATTCAATAAATGTATTAATTATGGAAATGTTATGGGCAATTATGTGGGCGGTATTGCGCTTGGTTTTGAATATGCACCAAACTCTATACCAACATCTGCGAACACGCAATACACATGGCTGCATGGAGTTCGTCCATTAGTCATTGATTCCTGTGCAAACTTTGGAAACCTTATTAAAGCGGCTAACAGTAACACATCTTTTATAGGCGGTATATTTTCATCTTATTGGAACTCTCTAAACTATGATAGGAAATGGGTGGACGTTAACACCATTGATTATCAGGAAAACCTGGATGGGAAATACCTTCAAGTGACAAACTGCATTAGTGAGGGAACACCATACTTTTATGTTATTCAAGATGATTATTCATATAAATTAACCGACCAATTTAGAAATGTTGCAGTTGGCACTTTATATTATGGGGCTATTTTTGGCCGCGTACTATTAAATCCATATTCATTTGCAGACTATCAAGGTTATACACCAAACCAAACTGCTTTTGATGAATTTACACAAAGATTTGTTATTGAAGACAACTTTTTAAGCAATAAGGCTATCATTGAATTAGATTTATGGAATGTACCAGAGGCTACAATCAGGAGAACAGGGGAAATAAGTGCACCAAATACTACTAATGAAATGGAAAATTTAACAGAATATGATTATTTAAATCAACGTCCAAGCAGTTATTATTATACAAATATTTTGGGGACAGCATATAATGCATTTGCTATTCATGACAGTTATGGCTTTAACGGTACTAATGGTGCAAATACAACTTCAAGTGCTCAAATCAGATATGAAAGAGTTTACAATGCAGTTGCACAATATTGGACGAATAATCTTGTTTACGGCGATTATAGCGAAGTTGTTAGTGAGTTAAACAGTGCAGGATGGAATACTTCAACCAGAGTTCCGCAACTTGCGAAGGCAAACTATCCATTTCAGATTCTTGCATATGACCGAAATGGTGCCGCTGCAGGATATACACCTAATGTTTCAATTGTAAAATTAACCGAAGGACAGGCAGCCGGTACCAGTGATATCAGTTATAAAATTGGCGCACTTCAAAATCCGCAAATAGGGATGAGTGTGTTGCAGTGGTTCAGATATAATAATGCATCAGAGATGACCTATGCTACAGGCACAACTCCATTAGGCATCAGGCGCGTGAATGGTCTCCCAGTTATTATGTTGTTTGCAGATGAACAACCCACGGTTTTTGCAATGGATTTTGAATCAAAAAACGATTACGATTTTAATTATACACCAGCAACCACAATGGAAATAGATCAATGGGTGGAGCTTGAAGTAAATTATACTAACAGTTCATCAAACGTTGTAAGTGTTTCTGCCGTTAAATGGTTAGCAGAAAATAAAAATACAGGAGAGTGGGAAGAATTTTATGCCGAATATTTCCCTGTTGCTTATGACATTCAACCTTTCTTTAGCAATACGGCAATTTTTACATATGATTTAAAAATTACAGAATCATTTATTGCCAAATATGCATTAGGAAGTCTTGGCTCATATTCCTTTAATATAACCGCAATGGTAGATGAGAGTAGTATTTATAACATCGACATCACATTGCCTAACGCGGAAGGCAGTAAACTTAGTGTGGGTTGGGACGTGTTCGATGAAAGTGGAAATGTTAATGTGCTGCAAGATTCAATAATTACGCTGACTGCTGAATATGACAGCGAAATATATGAGTTTGGTCAATTTATTATCAATGGCACAACCGATTGTTATATTATAATGAACGGTAATACTAATTTACCTATGGTTTCTATCAAAGTATTAGGTGAAATCTATAGCATTGCGTTTGAGTTAATTGCTAAAAAATATGATATAACTATAAGAACTTACACACTTGCTTCTGGTAATTTAAGAATTGAATTAGATAACAGTGGGCTTGTGTTAACTAACGCCCAAGATCTGAAACAAGCGGTTTCTGTGGATTCTACAAATGTTCTTTTGACAGTTTCAGATTTTTACGAGGACGAAAATGCCCAATGTTATTACAAATTTGTGGGTTGGGAATATTTGGATGCAGATGGATATCCTCAAAAAATAAATGACATTAATACACACCTGTTTGAGAACTTTAGCGCAGACCTGATAAAAAGGAATTTTCAAGGCTCAGGCGGCGATAGAACATTTGTTATAGTTGCAATATATCAACGTCAGGTTAAGTTTGTTATCAACATGTACAGACCAGGATACGAAGATGCAGGCTACAATAACGTTTTTGAAATATTCAGCGGTTCAAACATCATAGGCGGTTCTTCGCAAGGATATGAAAACATAATTGTGAATGAAAATACACTTCTTCGTGTTGTATTTAAGCCTGATTCAAGGCTTGAGATTAAAGAGATAGAAGGAATAAATGATGGTTTTGCAAATAATATATTGTATATAACATTCAATACTTATAAAGTTATTAACGTAATTCTTGATGCAAGGCCCGCAGAGATTATGTTGTTCACAAAAGAATCACACGAATCTTCAGGTGTTTTTGGTCAATATGCGATGACTGTTCTTGATGTTTCTGTTTCGTCGGTACATCCAGAAGCAACCAGTTATTTTGATATTGCGTTAAACAAAATTGCAGTTAATAGTCTTGGCAGAAACTATCGGATTATAGGTGTTGGCATTAGATATGCTGACAGCACTAATTTTTATGATATTGTGTTTGATAATGATGGTTTCTGTAGAATTCCTGTTACTGATACTTTCTTTAAAAATTTTGTTGGTATGGATGGTACTTGTGAAATTTGGCTGTTTTTAGCAGCAACCTATGAAGTTGATTTATCAGCAATCGGTTTTGAAAGAGAAGGAACAACTTATAAATATTCTGATGATATTGGCAACAGTTTTACACTGACTTTTACTCCTAACGCTGAATACGGCGATGCAAATGGTGTTAGGATGGAAGGCAGTAATAAATTTATTATTGACTACGGAACAAAAATTGAATACATCTATGTGCAAGGAGCGTATAGCACGTTTTATGATGTAAGCGGAATTAGCGAAACCGAAAAGACTGAAGGTGTGTTTATAACTTCTTCAAGACAACTTTCGTTTATATTCCTTCTTAACCAATACAACTTGGAACTTGTTAAAACTGGCAACGGAAAAGTAATAATTAATGATAGCTACGGAAAAACATTTGAACTTGGCTCTATTATTACATTTGCTTGCGATGTTGATGCAACATATGCGATTTCTAACATCAAAATTAATGGTTATTCACTGGCTCAACTTGGTGCGGTTCAAAAAGGCAACACAGTTACTATTAAAGTAACAGAATTTTTCATATCAAAAGTTGGTGCATTGACTAACCCAGATGTTGTGCTAGCCGTGAACATCTCAACAACAGTTTCAACAGGCTTTATGGCGGTGCTTCTAGGCGGCGGAGCAGGCATTATACTTTTAACTTTCATTATTGTGTTCTTGTCAGTTAAAGCACGAGCAAACAATAAAAAGCGCAAAGAAGCAGAACTGAAAGTAAGAGAGTATGAAGCACGGCTAAATATTGCAAAAACCATTGAAAATCTTAGGAAATAAAAAAAATCCATAAGGTTCGGCGATTAAAGAAAAAGAAAAAATAAAACCGCAGTTGCGGTTTTTTTAAAGGATAATCCAAAGTTTGTTGATAAATTTAGTTTTTAGTAGCGGTTTGATGACTTATAAATTTTTCGGGGAAACATTTGAGAAATTTTAATGATCTAAAAAGGGAAAATAGCAAGTTTCCATCATTCCAATCGATTTGAAATATTGTTACAAATTTTATTAAGAAAAGAAATAAAGTCTTCGTGGCTCATATTCATTCTTTTGGCTGCACAACTTTGGTCAAGTCCGCTAATAAAATAACAGTAGAAAATTTCTGTATATTCGGTGTTGTTTTTGTTGTCATAATTAAGGATGGAAAAAAGCACCGGATGGCAAAGATGCTGAATGTCAATTTCTTCGATATGAGAATTGACAAAAAGTTCTATTCTAAATGTGTCATAACTGAAGATGTTTTTACCGCTATTTAAGCACATGCCATAATTTAAGGCATTTAAAGCCTCTTTGAAATATGTCTTCAAATCAAGCAAAGAATGGAAACAAATTGCTTATACCAGCAAAAATGGAGTTTTGAGAGAAGAACGAATTAAACTCTGCCAATTCCTTTTCGGCATTAAGCACAGGTTTGTCCGTGCTAAACAAAATAACTATGTTGTTCAAATAAATAAAATATTGAAAGTCTTTGTTAAACTTTTGAAATAAGTCTTTAAAATACACAAGATGTGTAAGTGTTTCTTCATATTGAATAATGTCTACAACTGCCACATAAATGTAATTTTTAATGCCTTGATGCAATTGTTCTATTTCTTTTTTTGAAAGAGTATTTTGGTTTGCCGTGCCATCTATTAGTTTTCGAAATACAGTTTCTTCAAAAACATTGGGAATCTGCTTTGCATATGGAGTTTTTTCAATTTCATCTGCAAGGCGTTTTGCAAAATGCTTCCATAAGTTTGAAGTCATCATCATCAAACGGTTTATAGCATGCAACAACACATATATTGCCAATTTGCAAACCGTCTTTGCCAAAAATTATGGCATTTGCTCTGTCATATTTCAGTTTAGGGCTTTTCATCAATGCAACAGGCGAGGCAACATAGGCGGATATAAACTTTTCATCTTTGCTAAAATTTACAGTTTGGTGAGAGAGTGTTCCTGTTGAAACAAATTCATTCCATATTGGGTCGTCTGACATGTTGTTTTCGGTATGCGCTAAAAGGTTGTAACTTAAATCATACAAGACTATAGGATTCCCTAATAACTCATAAGCAATATTTAAGATTGTTTGAAGGCCAACGGTGGATTTTAATTGTTTTAAGAGGTTTTCTTTATTTTCATTCGATATATTTTTTTTCATTTAATGCTCCTTTGTTTGTTTTCTTCTTTGTTGTGGAAATCGAAAAGGTTTTTTAGTAAATCGTGAAGATATAATTTTGTCATTTCCGATTCCTGTAAACTTTGACTTTTAAGCAGACATAAAATTATTTCATATATACCGCCTCCGCAAAATGTTGACAAAAGTTTATATTCGAAGGTTTCATTTTTGATACCTTCTATCCTGAAAAAGTTATCAAGCAGTGAACGTATGAAATTATGCAACAGATTTAAGGTTTCGGCATCTGCATCATATATTATATTTTGCATGCCCTTAGAGTTGCCATAAGCAAAACTGCAAATAAAATCTTCAACGTTACTAGTGTTAAGTTCCTTTAAAAGGCTGTCAAACCAGCATTCTAACAAATCGTATTTATCTTTAAAATGAATATAAAAAGCGGCTCTGCTTATAAGCGCCTCTTCACATAAATCATTTACTGTTAGTTGTTTAAACTTGCGTTGCTTCAACAAAGTTGCCATAGCGTTTTGTAAGGCTTTATATGTTTTTGCAACTCTCAAATCTTCTTTTATGAAATTGCCTGGCATTTATAGCATCATACTATAGTTGCCCTTTTTTGTAAAATTTTTGACTGCACTGATAGACAATTTTACAAAATTGTCTAAAATTATACATTTTATTTTTTTTGTAAAGTTCTATAATGACTGATGTGTGTTATTGTTTCATATAAGGAAAATTAAAATGGAAAACATAATGACAAAAAGTTTATTAACCAAAACTGTGCCGACAAAATATTCTGCTTTGTGCGGCAGCAATAAAATAGAAGAAAAAATTACAAACATCTTCATTGAACTCGGAATTCCTGCACATATAAACGGCTTTCGTTATTTGAGGGAAGCGGTTAAAATTGCAATGGAAAATCATAAAACGGTTTGCAGTGTGACAAAGGAATTATATCCTAAGGTAGGCATTCGTTTTGAAACAAACCCATACAATGTCGAACGCGGAATTCGTCATGCAATTGAGGTGGCATGGAACAAGGGTAAAATTATCAACATAAATTCCATTTTTGGTTTGCAGATTTATGAAGCAAACGAAAAACCCACAAACGGAGAACTCATCGCACTTTTGGCAGACAAGATGCTTTTGGAAAGCGCATGACGTCACGCATACTAGAATCCTAATTCTATTTGAAAAAACCAGTTCTTTTGATATAATTTTTAAAATGAAATAATCTAAAGAAGAGGAACATTAGGTGAGTGAGTTCAAAGGCATAAAAAAAACAAATAGAAAAGTTGTTTTAATAACAAATTTATACTTTCAATTGTTCTTGTAATAGGCAGTTTTTTTATAGGAATGCATTTTGGCAAACAATCGGCACAAACCTATCTCATTAAATATTTAAATTATGACGGAAGTTTAATAGAATACCAGTTAGTGCGTGCAAATGAAAAACCCCAATATAGTGGAAGCACTCCGCTTAAGCAGCAAACAAGCGAGTTTTATTACGAATTTTCTGGTTGGGATAAGGCTCTTAAAAAGGCATCAAAAGATGAGGTTTATACAGCCGAATTTAGAAGCGTGAGAAGAAAATATTTAATAAAATTTTTAAACTATGACAATGTAGTTTTGCAAGCGATAGAAGTGGAATATGGACAACTGCCAGTTTATAACGGAGAAATTCCGTCAAGGGATAACACGCCCGCGGCTAATTATGAATTTAGTGGCTGGGATAATCCAATTTCATTGGTAACTGGAGAAACTACATATACGGCCAAATTTAATGCAGAAACACAATGGTATACCATTGAATGTGAGGTTAACGGAGTAATATCCAGCGGACAATATGCGTATGGCAGTATACCGCTTATTAGCAACCCAAGCAATTACCAGGATGAATTAAAGGGGTATCAGTTTGTTGGGTGGGATAAGCAAATAACGACTGTAACTGAAAGCACCAGATACACTGCAATTTTTGAAGAAAAAAATATTTTTGAATTTAGTGGAAACACTCTTACCAGTTTAACAACATTTGGTAACACTATTAAAAACATTACTATTCCAGAATATGTTAATGATGCCGAAATAAGCATTATAGGCGATGATGTTTTTAGAGGAAACACTGTAATTGAATCAATTGTTTTTTCAAACAAAATTACTAAAATAGGCAATTATTCTTTTAATGGATGCACTAGCCTAACAAATTTTGTTTTGCCAGACAAATTAAAAATTATTGGAAGCCATACCTTTAACGGTTGTTCTTCTTTAACAGAAATTGTTATTTCAAAAAATGTGACAGAAATTGGCACCCATGCGTTTGCAAATTGCTCAAAAGTTATTTATTTAACTATTAAATCAAACATAGAGGCAATTGGCACTTATGCCTTTGGCAATATGACAAAGTTGCAAGTTGTTAATTTTGAATCAACAAACATGAGCGATTTATCATCAGGACTAAACTTGTTTTACAACACAGGAAACGAATCTGCAACTGGCGGAATTGTTGTAAACGTTGGAAAAATTGTTAGCCGTATTCCTGCCTATTTGTTTAGTACTAGCACTGGCTTTACTCCATATATAACTGAAGTGAACTTTGTTGAAGACATGGAATGTGTTGAAATTGGAAATTGTGCATTTATAGATTTAAAGTATTTAACAACAGTTAACATTTATCTAACACCAGAAGAATGGGATGTTTGGAAAATAAATATCGGAAGTTTAAATGACTATTTTATAAATGCAACAATAAATTGCTTGTCTGTTTAAAAGTGTTAATAGCCTTAATTACAAAACAAATGAAAAGCAACCAAAACTTCGGTTGCTTTTTATATTGGCGGAGAGAGAGGGATTCGAACCCCCGGCGCCTTTTGAGCGCGTCTGTTTTCAAGACAGGTGCATTAAACCGGACTCTGCCATCTCTCCAGACTTTGTTTATAAAACAGAGTTAGTATAACTTTGACGGTTTGTTTTGTCAATGATAAATTATGTGATATATTAGTCATATGAATAAGTGTGTAAAAATTTATGATGAATTTGTTGGACAGTTATTTGACGCTTTCCAAAAGCATCTTGCTCAACAAATAAAAATTTTCAAAAGCAGTAAAGTGCTGCCAAAAAACTATAACCCGTTGCCGTTAAAATCCACAATTTTAATCCAGTTTGAAAATAAAAAGCTTTCTGATATAGCAAGGCTTATTTGCCTTGGGAAATTGATAAAGACCTTAGCTGGGAAGTTGCCGCTCAAAACATTATCAAAGAAACAATGTTTAGAATGGTTATGGAAGCTAAGACAGTTGAGGACTTAAGTTTTGAAAAATTAAAAAAACTTTTAGTAATTAAAGGCGGGCTAAAAGCAGAATTAGATTTTAAAACTCTTGAGTCGTTTATGCAGCCAGCAGGATTATTTCGATTCACGCATGCTGCACTTAAAAGTGCCCCAAACACAAGAGCAAGTTATTTTGAAGTAATTAGACACAAACTTGAAAACTTTTCGATTTACTCAGCATAAAAAGGATTAACCAAAATGGCAGAAACAGATGAAATTTTAAGAGTACTAAATGATAAAGGCAAATGGACAGGAAAATACGAAAACCGTCTTGTAGTGCACACACAAGGGCTTAAGCATAACGAAGTGTGTTTACGAATGATAAACAGTAAAGAAGGCACATTGCTTTTGCAACACCGCACTGCTAACCGCCATCACGCCAATAAAATAGGAACGCTTAGCGGACACATTGAAATGGACGAGAAAATAAAAAAAACGCTAATCCGTGAAGCAATGGAAGAAATGGGGCTGGACTTAAGACGTTATAAATTTAAATTTTTAATAAAAACCAAAGTAGAAAATGGTACCAATAATGCTTTCCTTCACAACTTTGTTCTAGACTTTGCTAAACAGCCAATAGATATAACAAGACTTCATGTGCAGCCATATGAAGTAGATTCACTGTTTTGGATGCCATACGAAGAATTTAAACAAAAAGTTCGTGAAGGCAGCCCAACTGTAGTTTGCAAGCCAGGGCCAGAAATAGAAAAAGTTTTTATGAGATTGGATAAATTTATGGCTAGGGGAATAAATAGAGGAGTACATAAATGAGTCAAATAAAAAAAGCAGTAATATTGGCAGCTGGCTTTGGAAGCAGATTTTTACCTGCAACAAAAGCAATTGCAAAAGAGATGTTTTTGCTTGTTGATAAACCTGCACTTCAGGTTTTGGTTGAAGAACTTAGTAATGCAGGAGTTCAAGAAATTTGCATTGTTTCAAACAAACGCAAAACCGAAATAAAAAAGCATTTTACCGAAAACAAATTATTGTATGAAAGATTAAAATTGGACAACAAGCCAGACCTTTTGGCAAAAGCAAGTGCTCCAGAAAAACTTGCAAAAATTTGCTTTGTTAATCAAAAACAACAATTGGGTGTTGCAAGTGCAATTTTATGTGCCAAAAAGTTTGTTGGTAAAGACCCATTTATAATGCTGGGTGGAGACGAAATGTTTATTGGCAACTGCGCAAAAGAGATGATTGACCTATATAATCAAACTGGGCTTCAAAACATTGGCTGTTTGGCTATACCTCAAAGCGAAATTATAGGCAGGTATGGCAATGTGCAATATAAAGAAAAAAATGGCATAAAACTTTCCACAGGCATTGTTGAAAAGCCAACTAAAGAACAAGTTCAAGGTAATTTAATTTTTTTGTGCAGAGCAGTGCTAAACGGCGATGTTATGCAGGCAATTGGAACAGGCATTAAAACCGACAAAACTGAAAAGTTTTTTTCAGACACCATTTTAGCAAATATTGCAAAACGAAATGAATTGGCTGTTTGCGAAATAAAATCAAGACGATTTGACACAGGCAATTTCATGGGATACTTCGAAGCTTTTGTGCAATTTGCGTTAAATGATGAAAGGTATGGAAAGCAGGTTCAGGAGTATTTGAAGGGAGTGGGGAAATAGTGAACCAATTTGTTTATTTAGACAATAACGCAACAACTAAAATTAAGGCAGAAATTCTTGCAGAAATTCAGCCTTTTCTAACTACGCAATTCGGTAATCCTTCAAGTTCTTATGCTTTTGGAAAAAAAGTTAAGAATACAATTGAAAATGCAAGAGAAACTGTTGCACGATTTGTTGATGTGGATAGCAAACAAATTGTTTTCACAAGCAGCGGAAGTGAAGCAAATTGCTCGGCAATTTTTAGTGCTTTAATGCAGAATCCAAACAAGAACAAAATTGTTACAACCAAAATTGAACATGCTTCAATTTTGGAATACACTAAGATTATGTCAGGTGGACGATTTAATTGTTCAACAACTCTTTTGGATATTGATAGTAATGGCAATGTTAATTTGGAGCAATTAGAGCAAAACATCGATGCAAACACAGCAATAGTTTCAATTCAATATGCAAACAACGAAACTGGAACAATTGTTAATATTGAAGATATTTTTAAAATTGTTGCAAAAAAGAAACAACAATTTGATTTTATTTTTCATACTGATGCAGTTCAGGCACTTGGTAAAATAAAAATTAATTTGTCTAAATTTGACATGGCTTCATTTTCTGGTCATAAAGTTAATGCTCCTAAAGGTGTTGGATTTTTATATGTCAAGAAACCAAATATGTTTATTCCGCTTATCGGTGGGCATCAAGAAGCTGGCTTACGTGGCGGAACAGAAAATGTTATTGGAATTGTGGCAATGGGGAAGGCTTGCGAGTTAAAGCACGACACAACAAAAGTTAAAAAAATCAAAGACTATTTAGAAGAACAAATAGAGCAGATTGGCGGAATCACAATTAATTGTAAACAGGCAAATCGATTGCCAAACACAACAAGTATTGCATTTGAAAATTACGAAGGAAATAGAATGCTGCTTTCGTTAGAAAGATATGGCATTTGTGTTTCAACGGGGAGTGCCTGCAATTCACAGTCAGCGGAGCCAAGCCATGTGCTATCTGCAATGAAAATTGTAAAGCCGCAAAACACAATTAGAGTTAGTATCAATGAAAGTACGACAACTGAACAGGTGGACTACTTTATAAATAAATTAAAAACAATTTTGAAAGGAGAAAATTAAATGCCAGCAATTATAAATCATAAAATATGCGACCAAAGCCCAGCATGCGGAGGTATGAGCATTTGCCCTGTAAAAGCGTTTAAATATAACGCAAAGAAAAAACAAATTGAAATAGATGAAAAAAAAATGTACGTCGTGCGGACTGTGTGTGTCTGATTGCCCAATAGGTGCAATTGGATGCGGAAAAACAGAAGCAGAAATGATAAAGTTAAAAAAGATAATTGAAGATGATCCACGTGACCCAAAAGACTTGTTTGTGGATAGGTTTGGTGCGGACATAATAACAAAAAAAATTGTTATCTCTGCAAGTGATGTCACAACAAAAACTGCAAAGGGCAGAGTGCTTGTTGAGTTCTTAGATGAAAGTAGCATTAACTGTTTAATTAAATCAATTCCAGTTAGTGAAATTATTTCAGCAGCAAAAGCAAATGCTTATTTCCGAGTTTTTGTTACAGGAGCAGATATTAAAAAGTTTAAAAAAATTTCATATCCAAACTTATGGCTTTTTGAAAATGGGAAATTGTTAAAGGTTTTGCCATATACAGAAGAAAGCAAGAAACAGGAACTATTTAAAGAACTAAAATAAAAGCCCATGTGGCTTTTTTATTTTGTTTACTAAAATAGGAATGCTATAATAAAATCATGAAACTACGTAAAATGTTATGCACAGATTTAAACGATGTTAGGCTACAGGAACTTATGCGCCTTATTGAAACGCAAAGCAAGCAAACAATTGTGCGTTGGTGCATTTTTTATGCAAGAAAAAATTATTTGCCGCTATGCAGTGATGCGGCATTGGAAAAATGTTTGCAAGCGGCGGAAGACTGGCTTGAAGGCAAAATAAAACTGCCAGAGGCTAAGAAATTAATTTTAAACTGTCATGAGGTTGCTCGAAAGTTAGAGGGCAATCCAGCAAAGCAGGCTGCGGTGCGGGCAGTTGGGCAGGGGGCAAGCAGCATTCATGTGGCAACGCATGCACTTGGCATTGTGTTTTATGGCACTGCGGCGTTTGCTTATAACGAGGTGTGTCAAAGCACTAATGAAATTTGCAATGACACAATTGATAAACTTGCAAGCGAAGAGTTTGACAGAATATTAAAAAGTTTTAAAAGTGTTTGTGTTAAAAACGAAAAAGATCCTGTTAAGGTTAAATGGAATTGTTAATCTGTTATTGCATTTTCCAGCACTAACTGGTCAAACGAAATTTCTTCCACAAAGTCGTACTGCTTAAATTTGGTTATATTAAATTGCTCAAAACCTTCACTGTGTTTGCTTAGAACAACTGGGGTGGGACATTTTAGCTGGTTGCAAATGGCTTCAACATAACCATAAAAGCAAGCAACTGAAAACTTTTCATCACGCTTATAAATAATGCTTTTAACCACTCGGTGGTTTTTAACTATTTTTGCCCAAATTGCTATCATAAAATTATAATAGCATAAAAACGAAAATTGTGTTACATTAAAAAATAAATATCAAGACAGTTTTTTACTAAAGGAGAGAAAATATGGCCCCACCAAAAATAATTAAAATGCAAGGCGGAAGCACATTGATATACCAACGCCGTGAAATGAACGAAGCAACAAGCTTTGTTATTTATTTTAAAGTAGGCAGTCAATATGACGGAGACAAACTTGGCATTTGTCATTTTGCAGAGCATATGCTGCTTAGCGATACAAAGGATTTAACATTGCAACAAATAAATGAAAAGCACAAAAAACTTTCGAGTGATCGAAACGGTGCAACGGCTTATGAGTGGATTCGGTTTAATATTTACTGTGCCAACAACAAACTTGAAGAAGCACTTGATCTTTTGTGCAAGCAGATTTTTGAACCAGGGCTAAAGCAAGAGCAGTTTGAAAACGAAAAGAATATTGTTTTGAAAGAAATTTTAAAAGACGAAGATAATTTTAGTTTTTTAACTTTCACAAAATTACGTGAAGCAGCGTTGCCTAACAGTTTTTTAATAAAGCCTGTTCTTGGCACACCAGAATCAATTAAGAATATAACCATTGATGATATTAAAACATTTACAGAAAATCATTTAACGCTTGAAAACATGGTGGTTGTTGTTACGGGCAATATTCCAGAATATAGAACCAAGAATTATGTAGAAAAGTATATAATTAGCAGAATCAAAGACCGTGTGTTTAAGCCAAACAAAAATGATTATAACTTTCAGTTTGCTTCTAAAAGTGATTTAAAAGTTGCAAGCAAAAACATAAGCACTGCATATGTGCGTTTTATGTTCCCAATGGAACTTGGTAAAGGACGCAAAGAAGACAATATTTTAAATCCAGTGCTTTACACTTCTAACGGCGTTGGCGGACTTTTGTATGAAGTTTTACGTGAAGAGCGTGGGTTGGTGTATTATGCATCCTGCGACCTTATAAACACAAAAAATTATGCCGCATGGACTTTTGAAATTGAAAGCAGCCCAGAAAAAATTAATGATATTTTTCCTGCAATAGCAGAAGTTTTGATCCGCATGAAAATGACAGAAGAAAAACTGAATGAATGGAAAGATAAAGAGCAAATAAGCAAAGATAAAGGAATGCCAAGTTCGCTTGAAAACAGTTCTTTTAGAAACTATGGAAATTATAATTTTTATGGCGATTTTGTAGAGCCTGAAGAAGTGGATGATATACTCAGGGAGTTCACAGTTGAAGAGATAAACCAATATATTCAAAAAATACGTGAGCAAAAAAAAGTTTTTATATCAGTTTTTTCAAACAAAAAAGAAGAAGACATCATGCCAATTAAAAACATCGAAAAATTGTTTTTTGAATGCAACACAACAAAAGAAATTGAAGAAATAGTAAAACAATGGAAGGAAAGTTTTGTGCCAAAAACAAAGACTGATTTCAAAATAGAAAAAGATAATTTTAACTAAGGAGAAATACAAAAATGGCATTACCAAAGATAATTAAATTGCAGGGCGGGGCAACGCTGATTTATAAGCGCAGAACAATAAATAAAGCAACAGCATTAACAATGTTTTTTAAAACAGGTTCAATGCATGATGGCAAGTTGTTAGGTCGTGCCCATTTTGCGGAACACCTTTTAGCAAATAAAACAAAAAATTTAACTCTTGAAGAAGTGCGTGAAAAACATCAAAAACTTGAAACCGAAAATGAATGCAAGAACAGGATACAAAGATATGAGTTTTTGTATTTGCTGTGCTAATAATAAATTGGAAGAAGGAGTAAAACTTCTTTGTGATCAGGTGTTTGAGCCGGGTTTTGATGAAAAGATATTTAATACAGAAAAACAAGTGATATTAAAAGAGCTAGCAAGGCGTTTGGATAACGATGAATCAATGGCGACTATTATGGCAAGTTCTACAGCATTTCCAAATAGTTATCATAAGAATTTAATTTTAGGTACGGAAGATTGTATACAAAAAATGCAAATGGATGATATCCACAATTTTACTAATAATCATCTAACATTGCAAAATATGGTTGTTTGTGTTACTGGACGAATTTCTAAAGCAAAAGCAATAAAGTTGGTAAACAAATACATAATTAGCAAAATCGCAGGCAGGTCTTTTAAACCAGAGCCACATAATTTTTCTTTTGAATTTGCAAATAAAAGCAAACTTGTTATTAAAACGAAGGAACGACCAAATGCCAACATTAAAATTTTATTTCCAATGCAAATTGGAAAAACACGTGCAGAAAATCGCATATTCGGTCCAATTTCTTATTTATTAAATGACTTTGCAGGGTTATTATTTAAAGTTTTAAGAGACGAAAAAGGACTAGTATATACAGCATCTTGCGCGAGTGCTAACAATAAAGAATATGCATGCTATGTTTTTGATATTCAAAGTAGTCCAGACAATATTAACAAAATTTTCCCAGCAATTGCTGAGATATTTGATCGCCTGAAAATGACAGAAAAAAAACTGATTGAGTATAAAGATAGTTGGAAAATTATAGAAGATAAAAAATTGCCTGGTAGTCTTATTAACACCTGCTATTTCAATTTTGATTCATTCGATTATTACGGAAATTTTGTAAAATCAAAAGATTACGACAAGTGGCTAAAAAAACTTACCGTTGACGATGTCAACGCCTACATTGCCAAAATACGTGAGCAAAAAAAAGTGTTTATTTCGGTTGTTTCAAAGCTAACTGAAAAAGAAATTATGCCAATTGAAGACATAGAAAAATTATTTTTTTGAATAAGCATTCATCGTTTTGTGAAATTAAGTTCTTATGATATAATAAACCATGCAAAAAGTTGCAGTTATTAAATGTGAGGCTTATGAAGAGTCAAGTTTAGACTTGGCGGTTAAGCAGTTATTAGATAATTTAGGCGGCATTAACCGCTTTGTTAAGCGTGGCGATACTGTGTTTTTAAAGGCAAACCTTTTAATGCCAATTAAGCCCGAAAAACAAGCAACCACAAACCCGCTTTTAGTTGCGGCTGTTGCAAAGCAAGTAATTGCGGCTGGCGGCAAATGTGTTATTGGTGATTCAAGCGGCGGCCCGTTTAATTCAACCTATATGAAAGTTGTTTATTCCACTTGCAAAATGACTGATGCAGGTAAACTTAGCGGAGCAGAACTAAATCAAGATTTTACTGATGAAATGGTGGAATATCCGCAAAAACATTTGTTGCAAAAAAATTCCCAGTTGTAAATGCTATTAAAAACGCAGATGTTGTTATTAACATTGCAAAACTTAAAACTCACAGTTTTGCAGGGTTTTCTGCATGTTGCAAAAATATGTTTGGTGCAATACCAGGGCTTATCAAAGTTCAGATGCACGAACACTTTCAAAATGTTGAAACGTTTGCAGATGCACTCATTGACATTAACGAATATTTAAAACCAAAAGTTAAATTACATATTTTGGACGCTATTATTTGCATGGAGGGGCTAGGGTCCGACAAGCGGCACGCCAAAGC
>JALQSN010000616.1:0-29842 GCA_023690525.1 Holotrichia oblita | reverse complement strand
CGATACTGTAATAGATGAAAACTTATCTGCTTATCCGGAGCTTGCGGAAAAACGCGAATATATAAAAAAGTTATTAAGACAGAAGAAGAAAGCTTCTCAAAAACTGTAGAGAGAGGGCTTGAAATATTAAACGGTTTTATCGAAAAAGGCGGTAAAGTATTAAACGGAGAAAACGCGTTTCGTCTGCACGACACATATGGTTTTCCAATTGACTTGACAAGGGAGATTCTCCTCGAAAAAGGTATATCTCTGGACGAAGAAGGATTCAATATGCGTATGCAGGAACAACGCGATACAGCACGGAAAAACCAGTCTTTCAAAGGTGGTTGGGATGAAGCGGCAACCGGTGTTTTTTCAGGATTTGAAACTAAATTTATCGGGTATGATGTTCTTGAATGTGAAACCAAGTTGTTGAAAATAGTCAAGGACGGATGCGAAGTTGAAAGTTGCGGCGAGGGTGACAATGTTCTTTTAATGTTGGAAACCACACCGTTTTACGCGGAAAGCGGCGGTCAGACAAGCGATACAGGATTAATTAATAACGGTGATAATGTTATTGAGATACTTGATACAAAAAAGTTGCCTAATGGTTCATTTATAAGCAGTGGATTGGTAAGAACGGGAGTTTTTTATGCTCATGATTTAGTAATAGCAACCGTAGATAGAGAAAAACGCTTAGCAACCATGCGAAATCATACTGCTGCACATTTACTTCAAACTGCACTCCGCGAAGTATTGGGCGACCACGTTCATCAAGCCGGTTCATATGTTGATTCACAACGCTGTCGTTTTGATTTTTCGCATTTTAACGCTATGACAGGAGAAGAACTTTATAAAACAGAAAAGCTTGTAAATAAAAAGATACTGGAAGGGATTCCTGTAACCATTGAGGAAATGCCGATAGAAGAAGCACAGAAAAAAGGTGCGATAGCTTTATTCGGGGAAAAATACGGAAAAACAGTAAGAGTGGTTGAGATTGAAGGTTTCTCAACCGAATTCTGCGGAGGAACTCATCTTGACAATACCGCAAAAACAGGGTTATTTAAAATTATTTCGGAAAGCAGTGTTGCCAGCGGAGTAAGGAGAATCGAAGCGGTTACCGGTTTTGGTGTACTTGAACAGTTAGAATCAGAAAAGCAGATTATAAATAAAATTGCCGCAATTTTCAAGGTTACAAACCCCGCGAATCTGACCGCAAAATGCGAATCTATATTAAACGAAATGTCAGGTCTTAATAAAGAAATAGATAAACTTCGTCAAAGCATATCAAGCAAACAACTTTCGGGATTGAAAACAGAAACAGTGAACGGCTTTACACTTATTTCGGGGATTCTTTCGGGAGTATCGGGAGAAAATCTTAGAAAAGTTGCCGATGGAATAAAACCGGAGAACGAACGGTATATTATTCTTCTTGCCGGTATAGATGAAAACGGCGGTAAAGGCAATCTCTTTTGTAAATGCGATACAGAAGCTATAACACACGGAGCAAACGCAGGTAGTATAATAAAACTGGTAGCACAGATAGCAGGCGGAAAAGGCGGCGGTAAAGCTGATAATGCAATGGCGGGAATCAACGATATAAAAAAAGCGGGAGAAGCGATAAACAGCCTTGTAAAAATAGTTGAAACAATAGCGTTATAATTATATTAAAAAGGAGCAAATTAATATGAATAAAGATTGTATATTTTGTAAAATAGTTAATAACGAAATACCTTCGGAGAGGATTTATGAAGATGAGGAAATAATGGCTTTCAAGGACATACAGCCTAAAGCCCCTGTCCATGTATTGATTATTCCCAAGAAGCATTTTGATTCGGCATCTGATTTTAAAGATAAATACAAAATGGAACTTGACAGCGAAACAGAAGAAGAACTCACACTCGCCGGTAGAATGCTTGCTGTATGTGCGAGATTGGCGGAAAGTTATCATCTTAATGAGGGTTACCGCGTAGTTACAAATGTGGGTGAATACGGCGGACAGACGGTGTACCATTTGCATTTTCATTTGCTGGGTGGTAAAAAGTTAAGCACAGATATGTAAAAAAATTAATTGGAGGTATACTATTTGTTAAATGAAATAATTATAGATAATTATGGATTGCAAGTAAACGATTTAAAACTAATCGATAGCCATTTTGGCACAAAGATATTTTTAATGGAAACAAGTACAGGAAAATATATTATAAAAACAATTCCGTTAAATGGAGGAAGCATTGAAAAAGAAGGTTATATAACTGAGTTTCTGTATAATAACGGAATTAGTGTAGCACGTTTATTAAAAACAAAAAATAATATGTACCATGTAGAAACAAATGAATATAAATTCCATATTCAAGAATTTATTGAGGGTGAAACATTAAAAGTAAACACCGCGCCTGATTGGTTTTTAAAAAAATCTGCACTTGTATTAGGAAAAATAAATTGTGTGTTAAGCAAATATGATGAATTAGATATAAATTTTGGCAAAGATTTTTTTACCGAATCTAATGCAAATGGTACGATTGACTATTATAACGAAAAATTAAATGAAGCGGTTGGCGAAAAAATTCATCTTTAGTTTTTGATTTAGAAGAACGGATTAAGCATTTAAAACGCATATCTGCGTTTAATATCGATACGGATAAATTAACATATTCCAATTCGCACGGCGATTATCATATTGGACAAATAATAACACGTAACGAGGAACTTACGGTAATCGACTGGACATCAGCTTGCAAATTACCTTTATGTTTGGAAGTAATAATGTCATATACGACCGCTGACCCTGAATGTAAGAACGGTAAAATTGATTGTAACAGGTTAAAAGAATATATAGATGAATATTTAAAGAATTTTTCATTAAATTCTTACGACATTCAGATGATGCCTTATATATTTTATTTTCAACAAATTTTATGCCATTACCAGCCGCCATATCAAAATGTCGCTGAAACATATAAACCTATATGCGATTTGATAAATAATTTTACAAAATGGTTATATAAAAACGTTGAAACTTTATCAAAAGAATTATGTATGTGTTAAGTATTCTATAAATTAAAGGAACTAATGGAAATGAAGCACAAATCAGCTATTTTAGGTTTTTCATACCTTATCGGTTTAACTTGTGCTTCATTCTTGCGTGAATTTATTAAAAATAATTATGATTATAACTATAATAATATAAGTTTATATCTATATTTGATTTTTGCGGTGTTTGTTTTATTTTCATTAATCCTATTTGTTTTAAAAAATAGAAGAAAGAACGCTTCGGCGGGAAAGAACGCTTCCTTAGCATTATCTTTTTTGGTAATAGGTATAGGATTTGGTGTTTTCGGTGTATATGAACAAACCATATGCTGTCCGCTATATGAATTGGAAAACAAAACATGCGAAGTGAACGGTGTTGTGGTATCAAGGAGCGACCCGAATAATGATATGTCGGGTTACATTATTGAAACAAAAATAGACGGGGTAACCGCTCGTTTTTCATTATATGGTAGTGATACCGATGCGGAATACGGCGACTCGGTGAACTTTACTGCGTATTTTACTTTATTCAACGACAACGCAGTTTTTTCAGAAGAAAGTTATTATTCTTCAAAAGGAATACTTTTAAAAGCTACCGCGAAATCGACAATAACCGTAGAAAAAGTAAAATTTAAAAATCTGGCGTACTATATATATGAATTTAACTCCTACATTAAAGACCGCATACTGACACAAATACCGGATGATACCGGAGGATTACTTTGTGCACTTTTTCTAGGAGACAAATCCCAATTGTCCTCGCAGTTAAGCGATAATATAAAAAGGTCGGGTGTTTCGCATTATACAGCAGTTTCGGGACTTCATTTAACAATCATTTCGCATGTTTTTATGTTACTTTTAGGACTTACTCCTTTACATGGTAGGAAAAAATTAAAATTTGC
The DNA here is from genome assembly GCA_023690525.1 of Holotrichia oblita. Lineage (NCBI taxonomy): Eukaryota > Metazoa > Arthropoda > Insecta > Coleoptera > Scarabaeidae > Holotrichia > Holotrichia oblita. The sequence continues at coordinate 25,928 of JALQSN010000616.1, read as the reverse complement.
ATTCCTTGCGTTAATAATACTAACTTTTATGTTTTTCTTCAAGCTTACTCCGTCCGTAACGAGGTCGGGGATAATGTTATTAATTTACTACGGCGGAAACCTTTTTTTACGCCGCGGAAGTACGTTGAATTCGCTCGGTTTCGCACTTTTGTTGATACTTTTAGTTTCACCATATGCTTGCCGTGACTCCGGACTTCTTCTTTCAATGGCGGGAACTTTTGGTATTGGTGTTGTTGCTCCGGCAGTAAACGGAAAATTCAAATCTACGTGCTTAAAAACTTTACGGGAAGCACTCATAAGTACGGTTTGTGCTGTTTACTGTACTCTCCCTTTTACCGCAATATTTTTTAAAGGTATTTCGTCCGTTTCACTTTTTACGAATATAATACTTCAACCTTTTTTTCTAATAGCGTTAATTGCGACATTGATTTTTACTATTTTCGGAGGATTTTTCGCATTTCCGCTCTTTATTGCCGCAATTATGTCGCGGTTAATGAACGGTATAATTAATTTCTTCGGAGAATTAAAATACAGTTATATACCGCTTGATTATGATTTTATGTTGTTTTGGATTATAACAGCATTTGTATTCATAATCGCTGTGTATTTAATATTTAACATAGGTCAAACAATAAAAGCGGGGATTATTACTGTATTTACACTTGTCGGAATGATTTTATTAAATAATTATTTTACACTGGATGACATTGTTTTGAACATATATAGTGACGGAGGAGCGGGAGTTGTTGTTCTTAGAAACCGTTCAGATTGCGTTATCGTTGTCAGCGATGATTCAAAAAATGCCGCGTCTTATATTGAAAGTTTTCTAAAAGATAATTTCCTTGATAAAGCAACCATACTATGTCTGCTCGGAAGCACGAAAAATGCTACAGGTTTTTTTGAAACAATCTCAAGCGATATATACATAAAACCCGATTCTACGGATTATCCAATATACGATATAAGCGGAAAATTTAAACTTTATACAGGAGACGGAGGAGCGATAGTTGAGTATAAAGGTTACTTGATTGAAATAGCTGATATAAAAAAAGCGGCAGATGGTGACTATATAAATAACGTTAAAACGGATATGCTTGTATTGTATGGTTATAAGTTAAATAAACCGAAAATTAATACAATAGATAATATTGTTTACATAAGCAAGAGAATGATAAAAGATAAAGATAATGAAGTAAATGCTTATTTTGAAAAAGTAAAGTATGTGCTTAAATGAACACATTTTCGTTTTAACCATTAAGCAATACAGCTTACATACGCAAAAAGGATATTTTAATAAATGAAAATAGACGAAACCAAGCTTAATGCCGCAATAAAATCACACAATATAGCAAGAATTTATTTTTTATACGGTAAAGAAATTTTTTTGGTGAAAACGTACACAAACCGTATAATAGATAAGATTCTTGATAAAGATATAGATTTTAACCTTGTAAAATCTGAAGGAGTTCCTGAAACGGGATGGTTGAGCGACGCAGTGGACGGACTTCCTGTTTTTGCGGATAAAAAAGTCGTTCTGTTAAACGATTTAGACGCGGAAAAAGCAGATGTTGAAACGTTTAACAGAGTTATCGATATTTTGTCAAATATTCCCGAAAGCACAGTAGTTATAGTAAGTATCACCGGTTTTGAAACAGATGTAAAAAAAGCTAAGACGAAAAAGCTTTTGACTTGTGTTGAAAAATACGGTGTAAGCTATGAATTCAATTCAATGCAGCCCTCAAAGATAGCGGAACTGATAATAAAGAAAGCTTCACGCGCGGGGGTAGTAATTTCGCGTGAAAATGCACTTCATCTCTCGGAACTTACTTTAAAGAATCTTACATTGATAAGTTCGGAAATGGACAAGCTATGTGCGTATGCCGGAAAAGGCGGGGAGATTACAACCGATGACATAAACGCTTTAACACCCAGACAACTTGATTCTAATATTTTTGAGCTTGCAACATCACTTACACAAGGGAACGTGACAGAAGCATTCAATTTATTAAACGACTTGTTGTATGAAGCTTATTCTCCTGTTGTAATACTGGCGTCGCTTTCAGGAACATTTGTGGATTTTTACCGAATAAAGCTTGGTAAAAATGCAGGAATAAGCAATGATAGGATTGCGGCAGATTTCAATTATGCAAAAAACAGGATTTGGTTAATAGGAAAAACCGTTCCCGCTGTTAATAAAATGAGTATGGAATATATAAGGTTTTGCCTTGAGATTTTAAGCGAAGCAGATTATAAGTTAAAATCTTCTCCTGTCGATAATAGAATAATACTAGAACAGGTTATGACAGAAATAATAGGAGCAAATAGAAAAAAATAAAAAAAATGATTAAATTAAAACAAGCCGTAGTAGTTGAAGGTAAATATGATAAGATAAAATTAGAATCGGTACTTAATACCGTTATTCTTGTAACCGACGGTTTTGGAATTTATAAAAATAAGGAAAAATTAAATTTAATAGAAGCTTTTGCAAGGAAAGACGGAATAATCATACTTACTGACTCAGACCATGCGGGTTTTCAAATACGAAATTATTTAAAAAATGTAATAAAAAACGGAAAAATATGGCATGTGTACATTCCCGACATATATGGTAAGGAAAAACGAAAAGAAAAACCTTCAAGCGAAGGAAAACTCGGAGTAGAGGGAATTGATATCAAAATAATACGGGAAGCTTTTATAAAAGCGGGAATAACGGATATTTCAGAAGATATGCCTAACAAATGCATTGAAAACGTATGTAAATTAAGAGAGAGATTATACGACGACGGATTTATCGGAAAAACAGGTTCAGCGGCAAAGAAAAAAATTTTATTAAAAACTCTTTCGCTTCCTGAAAATCTTTCAACTTCCGCTTTATTGGAAATAATGCCGTTATTATACGAACAGGGTGAATACGAAAAAGCGGTTGAAAAAGTTAATAACAATTCATAATTTTAATAAATTTGATTGGAGATTATAATGCATTTAGGTTCGATTTATTTAATAGTCAACGATTTTGAAAAATCAATTTTATTTTATGAAAAGCTACTTGAAATGCAAGTAACGAGTCGAAATATGGACAGATTTGCACAATTTGTTTTTGAGGGTCACAACATATCATTGATGAACGGTCATTTTGGTAAAAATAATCCTAATATGGTAATCCACAAAGGCGAATATAACGATTTATTCGATGATTTACACGGCAAAGCACTTGCACCCAATACACATAAGTTTGTTTTAAATTTTTGGGATGAAAACTTACAAGTAGAATATAAAAGAATACAGAATTTAAATATAACAGATAATCTAAGTAAAATAAAATATGTTTGCAATGTCAGTCCATATTACTTTTTTCATTTAACTGATCCGGACAGAAACATAATTGAAATAACCGGAAATTACACACCTAATTTCGATGAGTTTAAATAGGTTTATTTTACAGTGTTAACAATATTGCGAACGCGATTAAATCGTTTATAGGGGAGTAATTAATGGTATTTTCTAGTTTAACATTTTTATATGTTTTTTTACCGGTTGTATTGCTGATGTATTATGTAATGCCCAAAAAGCTACGCAATACTTTTATTTTTATTAGCGGATTGATTTTTTATTCATGGGGTGAACCTTTTTACGTTTTCGTAATGATTTTATCAACATTGATAGATTATTGTGCGGGAATTGTATTGTGGAAATTCGACAATAATAAAATGGTTCGCCGTCTTGCGTTGCTTATTTCGGTTATTATGAACTTATCTTTACTGGGGGTATTTAAGTACAGCGGATTTGTTATAGAAAACGTAAACTCGCTTTTCGGTACTTCGCTTAATAATCCCAACCTGCCTCTGCCTATAGGAATCAGCTTCTTTACCTTCCAATCTATGTCATATACAATAGACCTTTATATGCGGAATATAAAAGTACAGAAAAATCCTGTTACTTTTGCGGCGTTTGTAACATTATTTCCGCAAATTGTAGCCGGTCCTATTGTACGTTATGAAGATATTGCGGCGGAGCTTGACGAACGTAAAGTAACGCTTGACATGGTTTATGAAGGAATAGTTATTTTTATAACAGGACTGGGTAAAAAAGTTTTAATAGCAAATAATATAGGTTCTCTCTGGACTCAAGTAAAAGATATGAATTACGGTGAAATATCGGTTTTGACAGCGTGGCTTGGAATATTAGCTTTTACTTTTCAAATATATTTCGATTTTTCGGGATATTCGGATATGGCGATTGGATTAGGAAAAATTCTGGGATTCAATTTCCCGAAAAACTTCGATTATCCCTACTTATCAAAAAGCATATCAGAGTTTTGGCGGCGATGGCACATGACGCTCGGTGCGTGGTTTAAAAGTTATGTATATTTTCCGCTCGGAGGAAGCCGTAAAGGTATAAAACGTACGGTTTTTAATCTTGCGGTGGTTTGGGTTTTAACCGGAACATGGCACGGTGCGAGTTGGAATTTTATAATATGGGGAAGTATGTACGGATTAGTTATTATACTGGAAAAACTCTTCCTAGGAAAGTTGTTGAAAAAGATTCCGTCAACTTTACAAAGTATTTATACTTTACTTTTGGTTATCTTAGGTTGGGTACTGTTTGATACTGCTGATTTGCATTCCGCTTTCGGTTTTATGAAAGCTATGTTTGGTGGTGCAGGTGTGTTGACAGACAGTACAAGTTCTTATTTAGCTGTAAATTATGCGGTGATATTCGCAATATGTATATTCGCATGTACAGACGCATGGAAACTTATTATTATTCGTTTACGCAAACGTATTCCTCAGATTATGAATTACAGCGAAGTAATTGCTCAAGTTATTGTTTTTGCAATGTCAACTGCTTATTTGGTGGACGCTACGTATAATCCGTTTCTATATTTCAATTTCTAAAAGGTGTGGTGATTATTAAATGCATAAAAAAATATTGATTTCTATTTTCGCGGTGATGCTTGCCGCGTTTCCTATTTTATCGTTAATTTTCATGCCTAGAACGGTAGAAGGAGAAAGCCCTTTTTCTGAAAACGAAAACCGGTATCTTGCGACATTTCCGCTCATATCACTTGACCGTTTAACAAATAAAAGTTTTATGAATGGTTTTGACAAGTGGGTAAGCGATTCATTTTTAAGTAGAGAAAACTGGATAGTTTTAAAGAACGAAACCGAAAAATTGCTTGGTAAAACTGAAATAAACGGAGTGTATACAGCAAATGACAGAATGATTCAATCATGGAGCGAATTTGACAAGGAAACAACAGACAGGACTCTAACTGCGATGGAAAATTTTGCACAAAGGCATTCCGATATACCGGTTTATTTTATGCTTATTCCTACTGCACAGGAAATTTATTCTGATACACTGCCTGAAAACGCACCTGTTCGTAATCAAAAGAATTATATTAAGTATTGTTTTGATATGCTTCCGACAATTTCAGGAATTGATGTAAATAGTGTGCTTGTTGAAAACCGTGAACGTTATATATATTATAGGACAGACCACCATTGGACAAGCTTGGGGGCATACCTCGCATACGCGGCAACCGCTCCAAAGATGGGGTATACCGCTGTTTCGTTCGGAGAATTTAATATAGAACGTGCCAGTAACAATTTTCGCGGAACACTTTTTTCTAAAACACTGGACTTCAATGTAACTCCCGATATAATAGATTTTTATGTAATTTCGTCAGGTGACCCGGGAGTAACCGTCAGTATAACGAATGGTGATAATGTTACCGAATATACAAGCATGTATTTTAGAGAATATTTGGATAAAAAAGATAAATATTCGGCTTTTTTAGGAACGAACGCACCAGTTATGGAAATAAAATCAGAGCTTCCGGATAATGATAAAAAGCTGCTTATATTCAAAGACAGTTATGCTCATTGTCTTATTCCGTTTTACGCAAAAAATTATAGTACAATAACTGTCCTTGATATGCGGTATATTAATGTGGATTATACAACTTTAATTAATGCAGACGAGTACGACCAAATCTTATTTATATATAATACAATCACGTTTTCAGAGGATACGAATTTAAGGAAACTCGGTTAACAGAAAAATAAAAAGTCGAATTTTTTTATGTGCATTTTATATAAACTTATGGTTTTACACTTGACAAATAAGAATAAACCCAATATAATAGATATTACGTCACATGAGTATACAATATATAGTGTATGTTGATAAAATTAATATAGTTATGATATATTTAAATTTTAAAATTGTTTGAAGAGAAGGGATGATTTAAAAAGATGCTGACTAAAATTCAAAAACGCGACGGGCGGCAAGTTCCGTTTAATGTAGACAAAATAGCTGACGCTATTTATAAAGCAGCACGTGCGGTGGGGGGACATGATTATGAATCCGCGTTAAAAATTGCCGATATAGTTTGTGCAGAGATTGAAGAACATTTTAAGGACAGCGAAAAGTTTCCCACCGTGGAAGAAGTTCAGGATACAGTGGAAAAAGTATTGGTAGAAACCGGACATGCCAAAACAGCCAAAGCGTATATCCTTTACAGAGCGGACCGGACAAGGGTTCGCGAAATGAATACAAAATTAATGAAGATTTATGAGGATTTAACTTTTAAACCTGCGATTGATTGTGATATTAAACGTGAAAACGCTAACATAGACGGCGATACCGCAATGGGAACAATGCTTAAATACGGTTCAGAGGGTGCAAAACAGTATTACGAAATGTATGTGCTTATGCCGGAGCATTCCAAAGCACATGCAGAGGGCGACATTCATATACATGATTTGGATTTTTTGACGCTTACCACGACATGCTGTCAGATAGATTTGATTAATTTGTTTAAAGGTGGTTTTTCAACCGGACACGGATATTTACGTGAGCCGAACAATATAGCAAGTTATTCAGCTTTGGCTTGCATTGCGATTCAATCTAATCAAAACGACCAGCATGGCGGACAATCCGTTCCAAATTTCGATTACGCAATGGCAAACGGCGTAAAGAAAACATATATCCAGTTATATGAGAAGAATATATTAAGGGGAATAGGGCTTTTTACCGATAATTTTGAACTTAACGACCTTGATTCTAAAATTGAAAGCTACATGAAAAAGATTAAGGAAGAACATGGAGTAACACCGATTCTTTCCGGGAAAAATAATTATGCAGAGCTTGAAAAACCCTACATAGCGGAACTTTTAAGAGGGGAAAAATATTCAGGCGATATTGATGCTTTAGTAGAAAAAATACAGGATTTTTCTACTAAACTTACCGCAAAAGAAACCGACCGTGCGACTTTCCAAGCTATGGAAGCACTCGTACATAACCTCAACACAATGAACAGCCGCGCCGGTGCACAGACTCCGTTTTCGTCGATAAATTATGGTACAGACACAAGTGCAGAAGGAAGAATTGTAATAAAAAACATATTGCTTGCCAATGAAAGAGGATTAGGAAACGGAGAAACACCTATTTTCCCCATCCATATTTTTAAGGTAAAAGAAGGTGTTAATTACAACCCCGATGACCCTAATTTTGATTTATTTAAACTGGCATGCCGTGTTTCAGCAAAACGGTTGTACCCGAATTTTGCGTTTATTGATGCACCTTTTAATATTCAATATTACAAGGAAGGCGATTATAACACCGAGGTTGCTTATATGGGTTGCCGTACCCGCGTTTTAGCAAATAATTATGATAAAAACAAAGAAACCGTTTCAGGACGCGGAAATTTGAGTTTTACTTCCATAAACCTCCCCAGACTGGGTATTATGGCAGGCGGCGATGTTATAAAATTTTTTGAATCGCTTGAAGAAACCATGAACTTAATTATAGAGCAGCTTTTATACCGTTTCAAAATACAATCGCAAAAAAAAGTAAGGAATTTTCCTTTCCTAATGGGGCAGGGAGTATGGATGGATTCTGAAAAACTGGGACTTGACGACAGTATTGAGGAAATATTAAAGCACGGTACACTTTCCATGGGTTTCATAGGTCTTGCGGAATGTTTAAAATCATTAACCGGTTCTCACCACGGTGAAAGTGATGAGGCACAGGAACTTGGGTTAAGGATAATCAGACGTATGAGAACGAGAATGGATGAAGAAAGTGAAAAAACAGGATTGAATTTTTCACTTCTCGCAACTCCGGGGGAAGGATTATCCGGGCGGTTCGTCAGAATTGATAAAAAACGATTTGGCGAAATAAAAGGTGTTACCGACCGTGAATATTATACTAATTCTTTCCATGTTCCGGTTTATTGCAATATAACAGCATTCAAAAAAATATCAATAGAAGCACCCTACCACGCGTTTACAAATGCCGGACATATAAGTTATATTGAACTTGACGGCGACCCGTTAAACAACCTTGAAGCGTTTGAAAAAGTAATCCGTTGTATGAAAGAGCAGGGAATAGGTTACGGTTCAATTAACCACCCTGTAGACCGCGACCCGATATGCGGATATACCGGAATTATTGGCGACCGTTGCCCAAAATGCGGAAGAACAGAAGCGGACGGGGTTAAATTTGAAAGAATCCGCAGAATAACGGGGTACTTGGTAGGAACAATAGACCGTTTTAATAACGCAAAGCGAGCAGAGGAAAGACAACGTGTGAAGCATGATGTTATGGTTGATTTAGATTAAGTTATAAATTTATTTAAGTTATAAATTTATAAAAACAGGAGCGATTTAACATTATCGTTAATCGCTCCTTAACATGTATGTTAATAAAATCGCTAATTAATTAACCGTTGAATTAATTTGAAAGGATAAGTTATATGCCTGATAAAATCAAAAAAATACATGAAGCTTTCATAAAAATAGAACCGATTGAAAAAGGATGGTCGGAAGATAAAAAGTACTGTGTTACGAAATTTGACGGAACAAAATATTTGCTCCGTATTACGCCAATTTCGCGGTACAAAACTAGGAAAAATTTATTTATGGTTTTGAAACAAGTTGCCTCACTAGGTATTCCCATGTGTGAGCCTGTGGAATTCGGAACTTGTAAAGATGTAACCGATATAAATAAAACTTGTGTATACGCACTTCATAGCTGGATTGACGGCGAAGATGCGGAACAAGTTATTCCGAAATTAAATGAATCGAAACAATATGAGTTAGGTTTTAAAACAGGTGAAATATTGCGTAAAATACATTCCATTCCCGCTCCGAAAGAACAGGAAGAATGGAACATACGTTTCAACCGCAAAACAGATAGTAAAATCAACAAATATAAGGAATGCGGAATAAGGTTCAACGGTGATGAAAAGATTATGGAATATTTAGAACGAAATCGTTATTTGCTAAAAAATCGTCCGCAATGCTTTCAGCACGGAGATTATCATATCGGGAACATGATGATGCAAGCGGAAAATATTTTTATTATAGATTTTGACCGTTATGATTATGGTGACCCGTGGGAAGAATTTAATCGTATTGTTTGGTCTGCCGCTGTAAGTCCGTATTTTGCGACAGGACAATTAAACGGCTATTTCGGAGGAAAGCCGCCGATTGAATTTTTCATGTTGCTTGCGTTTTATATATCGAGTAATATGCTTTCGTCTGTATCGTGGGCGATTACGTTCGGTCAGGAAGAAATAGAAACAATGATGAAACAGGCGCATGATATATTGGAATGGTATGATAATATGCGAAATCCTATTCCTGTTTGGTATTTAAGGAATTAAGATGTATGCGTTATTCTCCGATTATCTTAATAAGTACACGCTTTTCGCGTTTTCCGTCAAATTCGTAATAAAATATCTGCTCCCATGTTCCGAAATCCAGTTTACCTTTAGTAATCGCAACAACAGTTTCACGTCCCATAATAGTTCTTTTCAAATGAGCATCAGCATTATCCTCATAACCATTGTGGTTGTATTGCTCATACGGTTTTTCGGGTGCAAGTTTTTCCAGCCAACGTTCGTAATCACTATGAAGTCCTGATTCGTCGTCGTTTATGAAAACGCTTGCGGTTATGTTCATGGCATTTACCAGAACAAGACCTTCTCTCACGCCGCTTTCTTCAACTGCTTTTTGTACTTCGCGTGTTATATTTGTTATAGCACGTCGATTGGGGAGATTAAATTTTAATTCTTTTCGGTAAGATTTCATACTTTTTACTATTTTTATTCCTTAATAATTATATTTCGCCATAAATCGGTTTTGAATTTATTAAGCTCACGGTCGAGTTTTTTAAATCCGGGTAAAAGTTTTTCACCAAACGCATAAAATTCCGGCGAATGATTCCTAATGTAAAGATGCGTAACCTCATGAGCTACTAAATATTCTAAAAAACATTCCGGTAAACCTGCTAAAGCGTAATTTAACATAATTTCATTATTTCGTGGATTGAAATGTCCCCATTTACTTTTTAACATTTTCATAGATAATGAAAGGGTTTTTCCTGAATAACCGCATTTTTTTAAATAAAATAAAATATACTTTTCTGATTTTTCTCTTCCTGTTTCTGCGATAAAACGCAATAGAGATATTTCTATTGCGGCTTCATTATCCGGATTTTGAGATTTAATTATCAAATTTTCGTTATTAATGAAGCATTTTTCAAATTCGTCTAGTAAAATTATAAGCTTATATTCATTTCCGAATATTCTAAGCTTTGCTCCGCTAACCAAAGCAGATTCTTGAATTTCTTCAGTATATTTTTGAGATATTTTTTTACTATTTTGAAAAATCCATTCAAGTTTTTGCAACATTAATGTTTCTATTTCACATAAAACTACGGAAGTATCGGCGGAAACAACGATACTTCCGTCTGTTTTTATACGAATTCTGATATTTTTCATGCCTTTTCGCCGCACAAGGGTGTAGTTTAAAAAACCACCGTCAAATTTTAGAATAGCCATAGTCGTTGATTATAGCGTCCACCTTTACTTTTTCGCGGCACATCGCACATTCACTGGGGGTACTGGAAACATAATCGGGCAGGTCATTCTTAAAGAATACCGAATTTACCGGAATGTTTTCTATTTCGTTTATCGCACTAAAAAGAGCCGATACAGCTATTAAATTTCCGTTGTAGTATTTCAAGCATTCGATACAGCGTTGAATGGTCCATCCGGTTGAAGCTGACGAAATCATCAGCAATACTTGTTTGTTCCAAATCATACCTTGATTGTTGTCGCGGAAAATCATCTGATTATTGGAATTCATTTCAGGTGTCAGGACACATATGTCGTTGCCATTATTAATAGAATGCTGATAAGTGTCAGACAGTTGCTCTGCTAAAAATGCACCGAGTACTTGAGTTCCTTCTAAGCAAATAATCGTATCTATCGGAGTATTGATGTATTCCATCGAAATAACACGTGCTGTTTCTTTTGCCATTTTATAATGCCGCTTTATGCTGTCAAGACCGACATAGTAATTTACATGCGAATGATTAGTGGCAAAATGTCCCGGTATAATTCCTATTTTAATATGCTTGTTTTTACGAGAGCTAATCTCTGTCATTCGTCTTTCCATTTTATTGACCAGTCCTTCCTATGATAATTAATAGTTTTTTGTTAATTATAACATAAAGAGTGAACAAATGCAACTAGTTTTTATAGATTGTTTAAAAAAGTTAATTGATTAAGCAGAATAAGTTAAATTAAAAATTTATATATACTTAATAAATTCGAAAAAATAAATATTATAAATTAAAAAAACCATACTTTTTATCAGCATGGCTTAATAAAACTATTGACAAACAAAAATAATTATGATATTATAAAAATTAAGTTTTTAAATAGCATAAAAATATTAATTATAAATTATTTCATGTTAATTATAGCACATATTTAAAGAATTGTCAAGTGTTTTTGAAAATTAATTTTAAAATGGAGGTAAAACTTAATGAAATGGGAATTATTACCAATAAATAATCAAAATATAATTATCAATAAACTAACGGATTTAAACGATATTATATACGAATATGGCTTACAACTTACACCTTGCGATTGTGCTGTTATCGCTTTTGAACAGACAAATTCGATAAAAAATCAAGCTCGATTTGAATTTGGCGGCGGTATTTCTGTTAAATTATTGAACGTTTTAAAGGAAGTGTTTGGTTTTCACAAGATAATTTAGTAGAAAACACATGTGGTCTAATTGATATTTTTTACGAAGCTAAGAATGAATGCGAAGATATTCTCACAGATGATGAAGTCCTTGATATAATGTATAAGTTTTGGAAAAATCAAAGTTGTGGTAGTTTAGAATTGCTTCAGGAGCGTGATATGGAATATCTTTGTCGGAACATTAGGGAAAAAGTTGACGATATTTATAATATTGATGCAAGATACCGTGATTTTCAAGAATATCTTGAAGCGGAAATAGGAGACGATTAATTTAAAGTTAAAAAGGATTACCAACATGAAAAATAAATTCAAACCTTCTTATCATTTAAACAACACATCTGATAACAATAGTTACATTGTAAATTTAATTACAGAATGTGATATAAAATGTATTATTTCGAAAAGCAGACTTATGCAAATACGAAACGAGATAGCCAGCGAATTTGTAGAAACCGCAAAGCAGTACACTAAACGTGAAAGCTCCTTTATTCCGGAAGAAACAGCGGAACAATTAATGGATTCAATGTTGTTCCGTTGCGATGTATATTTACGTAATTTAAACAGTTTTAATAAGGCTGTTCAAACAATTTCGGATTATTCAATAAAAGAAATTCTTTCACGTTCCGGGAAATTGGCAATGTTTTATTTATCAGAGTGTGATTTTTATATAAATAATGTACGAAAAACCTGTATAAATACACGTTTAGAAGATTATAATCAATCTGTTTGGCAAGAGTATGATAATTTTAGAAAAAATTATAATTATAGATTTTCACCACGAGATACTGGTAACATTCTTACATATCCGTTGTTATATAATATAATTGAGGAAGGAATTTTATATATACGTAATTATTACCGATGTCTTTGGCTTGAAAATAAATTCTGTATTGAATATGGAAGCAAAAACATAGAAGGAATATTAAGACAATATGGAAAAATTTATGGTTGTGATTACAAAAATCTAGTTTTTAATATATGCAGTGCGGTTTTAGAAATAACGGACAACATTTCTATAACAGATAAAGAAGTATTAGATTATATATCGCCTCATATTCAAGGAAAGAAGCTTCATGTATAAATTAAACTATTTAGCTTCATGATTCTAATTAAAATAATTATGTAAAAAGCTGAACCGCTATTATACGATTCAGCTTTTTTAAAATTAATTAATCTTTAGAAACCTTAGTAACAACGCCTGAGCCTACTGTTCTGCCGCCTTCGCGGATAGCAAAACGAAGACCTTCTTCAATTGCGATAGGAGTGATGAGTTCAACGTCTATTTCTACATTATCGCCCGGGATAGCCATTTCCTTGTCTGCGGGAAGTTTAATTACGCCGGTAACGTCTGTAGTTCTGAAAAAGAATTGTGGTCTGTAGTTGGAAAAGAACGGTGTATGACGTCCGCCTTCTTCTTTTTTAAGAATATATACCTGTCCTTTAAATTTTGTTAAAGGATGAATTGAACCGGGTTTGCAAAGAACCTGTCCGCGTTCGATATCGCTTCTTTGAACACCACGGAGAAGAGCACCTATGTTGTCGCCCGCTTCAGCATAGTCGAGAAGCTTACGGAACATTTCGATACCTGTAATGACAGTTGAACGAGGTTCTTCGGTAAGTCCTGTAATCTCTACAGTGTCATTAAGCTTGAGCTGTCCACGCTCAACACGTCCGGTAGCAACAGTTCCGCGTCCTGTGATTGTCATTGTATCTTCTACAGGCATAAGGAACGGAAGGTCGCTCTTACGTTCAGGAGTCGGGATAAACTCGTCTACATTATTCATGAGTTCAAGAATACAAGCATATTCGGGAGCATTAATGTCGTTATTTGCACATTCGAGAGCAACTTTTGCGGAGCCGCGTATAATTGGTGTATCGTCTCCGGGGAAGTCGTTGTTTGAGAGGATTTCTCTAATATCCATATCAACGAGGTCAAGAAGCTCGTCATCATCAACGTCATCGCATTTGTTGATAAATACAACCATTGCGGGAACGCCAACCTGATGTGCAAGCAGGATATGCTCTCTTGTTTGAGCCATAGCACCATCAGTACCGGCAACAACGAGAATTGCACCGTCCATCTGAGCCGCACCTGTAATCATGTTTTTGATATAATCGGCATGTCCCGGGCAGTCAACATGTGCGTAGTGGCGTTTATCAGTCTGATACTCAACGTGAGAGGTATTAATTGTGATTCCGCGTTCTCTTTCTTCGGGAGCTTTGTCTATCATATCATATGCTTCAAATTTCGCAAAACCCTTTAGTGCGAGAACCTTTGTGATAGCTGCTGTAAGAGTGGTTTTACCATGGTCTACGTGACCTATAGTACCAATGTTAACATGCGGTTTACTGCGTTCAAATTTTTCTTTTGCCATTGATATAGCCCTCCTGTAATATTATCAATTATTACTATAGTTATTATAACGAAGCGGTATGTCCCCCGCCTCTATAGGCGGCGGGAGACCTCTTGCGTTCCAACAAGCGATGGGGTTTATTATCCCCCCGCTTCGTTTCAGTTTTGACCCGAGGTCAAGGGGGTTCTGCTCAGCCGTCCGCAACTAACTTTGCCCTCGGGGCAAAAATTCCTGCGGCTAACGGCGTGCGGTTCTTATAATTACTATTCTACCAAATTTTTACTAAAAAAACAAGTCTTTTTATAAAAATATTATATTATTTATGCCGATAAAACAAAACATTTTAACCTTTGCTGCGTTTTGTCATAATTCCTTCAGCTATAGACTTCGGAACTTCGATATAATGGCTCGGTTCCATAGCATACTGTCCGCGTCCTTGTGTTTTAGAACGTAAGTCGTTTGAATAACCGAACATTTCTGAAAGCGGAACAGTTGCGTTTATTTGTCTGATTCCGTTTCTGTCGTCCATACCTTGAATAGCACCGCGTCTTGAGCTTAAATCACCGATAACATCACCCATATAATCTTCGGGAACAGTTACTGAAACTTTCATTATCGGTTCTAAAATGACAGGTTTTGCTTTTTTACATGCTTCTTTAAATGCTATTGAACCTGCTATTTTAAACGCCATTTCAGATGAATCTACTTCGTGGTAAGAACCATCGTATAGAGTTACCTTAACATCGACCACAAGATAACCGGCAAGTACACCTGCTTGCATCGCACCTTGAATACCTGCGTCAACAGCGGGAATGTATTCTTTAGGTATAGCACCGCCGACAATGCTGTTTACAAATTCATAACCCTTGCCGCTTTCATTAGGTTCAACCCTGATTTTAACATGTCCGTACTGACCTTTACCACCTGACTGGCGTGCGTATTTTGTGTCTTGCTCAACATTACCCGTAATGGTTTCTTTATAAGCAACTTGCGGAGCGCCTACGTTAGCTTCGACTTTAAATTCACGTAAAAGCCTGTCTACGATTATTTCCAAATGAAGTTCGCCCATACCCGCTATAATTGTCTGTCCGGTTTCTGTATCAGTCCACGTTTTAAAAGTCGGGTCTTCCTCTGCAAGCTTAGAAAGTGCAATACCCATTTTTTCCTGACCTGCTTTGGTTTTCGGTTCAATAGCGAGGTCAATAACAGGGTCAGGGAATTCCATTGATTCTAATATAACAGGATTGTTTTCTTCGCAAAGCGTATCGCCTGTAGTAGTAATTTTTAGGCCTACTGCAGCCGCAATATCTCCGCAATAACAACACTCAAGGTCAGCTCTGTGGTTGGCATGCATTTGCAATATTCTGCCCATGCGTTCTCTTTTATTCTTTGTTGCATTAAGAACAGCAGAGCCTGCGGCTACTTTTCCTGAATATACTCTGAAGAAACATAACTTTCCAACAAAAGGGTCTGTTGCTATTTTAAATGCGAGAGCTGAAAAAGGCTCGTTGTCGCTTGCTTTTCTTTCGGTTTCTTCTCCTGAATCAGGGTCTGTACCCTTTATTGCCGGAATATCAAGGGGAGAAGGCATATAATCCACTACCGCGTCGAGAAGCTTCTGTACGCCTTTATTTTTATAAGAAGTACCGCATACAACCGGAACTATCGCGTTAGCTATACATGCTTTTCTTATGCATTTTTTAATTTCCTCGACAGTAATTTCTTCTCCGTCAAGAAATTTTGTCATGATTTCTTCGTCTTGTTCTGAAATAGCTTCGAGAAGTTCTTCCCTATATTTTTTTGCAGATTCTTTTAAATCTTCGGGAATTTCTTCAACATGCATATCTTTGCCTAAATCGTCGTAATAAACGTTAGCGTTCATTTCAACGAGGTCTATTATCCCGCGAAAAGTATCTTCAGCACCTATCGGAAGCTGAATCGGAACAGCATTCGTTTTGAGCCTGTCCCTCATCATACCTACCACGTTATAAAAATCTGCTCCCATAATGTCCATTTTATTGACATAAGCCATTCTGGGTACACTATATTTGTCTGCCTGACGCCAAACTGTTTCCGATTGCGGTTCTACACCGCCTTTTGCACAAAAAACGGTTACAGAGCCATCAAGCACTCTGAGCGAACGTTCGACTTCAACCGTGAAATCAACGTGACCCGGGGTATCAATTATATTAATCCTGTGACTTTTCCAGAACGCGGTAGTTGCCGCGGAAGTAATTGTGATTCCTCTCTCCTGCTCCTGTTCCATCCAGTCCATCGTCGCAGTTCCTTCGTGCGTTTCACCTATTTTATGGGTAGTACCCGTGTAAAATAGTATACGCTCGGTGGTGGTTGTCTTACCAGCGTCGATGTGTGCCATGATACCTATATTTCGGGTCATTTCGAGAGATATATCTCTTGCCATAAATTAACCCCTTTAGTTATAGTAAATAGTTTAATACGGTTTATTTAAATTATAAAACCGCGTTTCCGTTTCCTAATTCTTTATTTCTATTTCTGTATTATATAAATATTTTGATACTTAATGTTAACCGAAAATACTTACCACTTGTAATGAGCGAATGCTCTGTTAGCTTCAGCCATTCTGTGAGTGTCATCGCGTTTTTTACATGCACCGCCCTGACCTTTCAGTGCGTCCAGTATTTCGTTTGCGAGACGTTCTTTCATGGTCTTTTCACCGCGGTTTTTACTGTATGATGTAATCCAGCGGAGAGCCAGCGTTCTTCTTCTGTCAGGTCTTACTTCCATAGGAATCTGATACGTAGCACCGCCGACACGACGAGCTTTAACTTCAAGCTGCGGCATTATGTTTTCCATCGCCTGTTCAAAACATTCGAGCGGTTCTTTACCGGTTTTTTCACCGACAATTTCAAAAGCTCCATAAACGATTTTCTGGGCTACTCCCTTTTTTCCGTCGAGCATGATGTTATTGATTAATCTAGTGACTAGCTCCGAACCATACATTGGGTCGGGCAGAACGTCACGCTTGGGTACGTTACCTCTTCTTGGCACTTTTCTTCCCTCCTTCATAAAAAATGAAAATCATAGGTACTCGAAAGTAAATCAGCGACTTTTTATTAAGATGTAATGGTTATTGGCTATTAAAAAGACGCCAAACTCCCGCAGTCCAAAAGAGGTTAGGTTAATGTAACGTTTCCGCTTATTAATTTCATTGTATAAGCTAAATATATATAAAACCTCTATTGGGTGGAGATTCAATTTTTATAAATTTATGTTATTTACTTTTTCTTCCCTGCTTTAGGACGTTTTGCTCCGTATTTGCTTCTGCTCTGCATTCTTCCGTCAACACCCTGTGAATCAAGCGTACCGCGTACAATATGATAACGCACACCTGGTAAATCCTTAACACGTCCGCCGCGAATAAGCACTACGCTATGTTCCTGAAGTTTATGACCAATACCGGGAATATATGCTGTTACTTCATATCCGTTTGAAAGCCTTACTCTGGCAATCTTACGCATTGCTGAATTAGGCTTTTGGGGGTATGCGTTCTTACTGCTGTGCATACTCCTCGTTTTTGCGGAGCGGAAATATTTGTTTCTGCTTTTTTAAGAGTATTCAAGCCTTTTTGCAAAGCCGGAGATTTCGATTTGTATTCAGAAACTTCCCTGCCTTTTCTAACAAGCTGGTTAAAGGTTGGCAATCCTCTACACCTCCTTTTAATATTATTTTATGAATTATTATGCGCAGTTTTTTCCATATGTATACATTTGAATATAATACATTCCACGCATACTTTAATATTATACAGTAAAATAAGGAAAAAGTCAATAAATTTTTGAAAATTTATTAATTCTGCGATATTTTTATGTTACTGTCCAGCGGGAAGTAATTGATTGAAAGCATGGAGCAGTGTTTCCATAAGATTTTGAGAACGTTTTTTAGCAGTACCGAGTAATGAACGGATTTTACAATAATCCTGCACACCTTGCCAGCTACGATAGCAACCTGAGACTTTTTGTTTTGTTTTACAATGCCGCAAATCTCTTTCTGCTTGATTGTTAGTAAAAGGTGCATCATAATTGCGGATGAAAAGCATATAACTATCCTTATATGAATCCAACCGATTAACCATTTTACGAAGCTCATTATAACCAAAGGTATTTTCAGGTAAGGAGGCAAGGGAATTTTTACCCTGTTCTATCAATTCATCGTATCGTCGCTCAAATTGGCATAACAAAACAGGCTCGCAGGCGGTTTTGTCGTTGCGAACATCTTCATTTTTCTGATTATTCATTTCATGGAAAAAGAGCCTGACTTCTCCTGCCCATTTAAGTGACCATAAGTCTTCCAGCCCTTTCAATTCACGGTTTAAATGCGCCCCGCAAGTTGCGTGTTCAACACCAAAGTTGTAAAATTTGGCTTCATGATCTTGCGAAACAATTCCGTGAAACACCGTCAATATGTTGTCAGAAACAACACTTTCTAGAGTCTTTCGGGGTTGACGGTCAGAAGCGTTGCCGTTTTGTTGGAATACGTCCGTATATAAGCATTAAATGTCGTCTTATTGATAGTCTCCATCTTGCCTCCGTCAGCACACGGACGCTCCGTGGTTTTTATGGGTGTTTCATCCGTGTGTATGACTTTACCGTTGAGCAAATCCTGTATGATTGGTGTTAAATTCGTTCTCTCCGCCGCTATATGATTAAATTTTGCTATTGTTGCTTTTGATACCTGTGCCATCCCATAAGTCACTTCGCTTAAAAACTCAGAAAGGCGTTTATACGCAATAAGCCCTACCACCGACAAGTACACACTAAGTACAGCTACTCCGTTACCGTAACTGATATTCTGAGGCACACCTAAAGCGCGGCGGCGTTCCGTAAAAACAGGTATTATCTTTATATCAATTTCCCAGTCTGAGGTATATGCTTCTCCTTGTGCAACTTCGTTTATCACTATGTGTTCCGCTTTGCCCTCCGATACCAGTTCATCCAAATTCTCGGGTATGTTTAACCGCTTACCCGTGTGACCTTTCTGCCCGCCTTGTTGTTTGCCGCTTGATTCGCGGTTGTTCGACACTTTAACAAACCCGTTCGAACTCGGGGTTTCGACGAGTTAGACGAATTTTTATCTATTTGCGATTTTAGTCGCATTATTTCATTTTGCTGACTTGTTACTTTTGCCCGAAGCTCGGCATTCTCGGCTAACAGTGGTGCTATTGCTTTTACGACAGCCTCTTCTGTTGCTTTTGTAATGCGGTCTTCAATCGAATTTTCAAGCTTATCCAACTTCCCTTGTAATTCAATTGATATCGTCTTGTATTCTTTTAATGACCTTATTTCACCTTTTAGCTGCTCTACTTCGTGCGTAAGTTCTTGGTTGTGTTTAAATAAATCTTTATTATAATCCTTCATATCTTTTATATCGGCAGTTTTTAAATTTTCTTTAGTTTTTTTCATCCCCGCTGGACAGTAACATTTTTATGAAACTGTTCAAACGTTAGCATAAAATGCTTATTTTCTACTTTGTGCAAATAACATCATTTTGTTTATAATAATTGATGACATGATTTTTGATGAAACAATAATAACATAACTGTACATTTATATATTATTAATTAAATATACTGCTTGTGCAGTTATGTCACAAGATAAGCTTGTGGCTCAATTTGTACCTATTATATCATATGGTGTACGCTCCATGTCAAGAGATAATTTATTAATCTGTAGTAAATATAAAAATTTTAAACAAATTTTACATACATGTTGAATAGTCGTATTTCTAAGCACTTAACTTAAGTATAGTGCTTACAGTTAAAATCTGTCATATCTCAGCAAACACATCTGTTAGAATAATCTCACACCCGGAAAGCACATAAACAGGAGCAGTTTCGAAAACACCATCCTCAATTTCTCCGTAAGCTTTGACAAAATATTTTCCGTCTGTTAAAATATGTGCAGATATAGTTTTACTTTCAGGGTGTACTATCCAATATTCCCTGACACCCGCATCAAGATATTTATTAAATTTTACAAATAAATCGCGACTTGACGTGGATGGCGAAAGAATCTCAATTATCATGTCAGGTACACCTGCACAACCTTTATCATCCAATTTTTTCTTGTCGCATATTACAACAATATCGGGTTGTAGTACGGTGTCATTTTTTTTATTTTTATTATCTTCATATAGTCTGACATCAAACGGTGCGGTATAAACCTTACATGGTTTTCCGGTTAAAAAATTTGCTAGTTGTCTAAAAATTTCACCGCTTATTTCCTGATGCCTTCTCGACGGTGTAGGCGACATCAGGTAGGGAACACCGTTAATAAGCTCATAACGAAATCCGTCATTCCATTTTGAATAATCGTCGTATGTGTATAAAATATCCTTTTTTAAAAATCTTGCTTCGTTCACTTTTTCATTGTTCCTTTCATTTTGTTAAAAACTATTTATAATTTATTTTTAATTGTTCGGTTGATTATATAAAATGCTTATTTTATTCAGTTGAAAGTTGAAAATTGAAAGTGGAAAGTGAAAGAATCCGCAAACGGACAATCTGGAATATATCACAAAGCGATACCATAATTTTCAATTTTCCACTGTATAAAATATAAATTTTCTACATACAACTGAATAATTACATTTAGAAGATGTTCTCATAGGTAAAATCACCATATAATTGGCGGATTTTCCGTCATACTGCGTTAATTTCTCCTTAAATATCAACGGATATTAGCGTCGAAATTGCCTTGTATGCAAAAAATCCACTCGATTATCCGGTACTTCCACTTATGAGAACAACTTCTTATTTTTTATATTGAGAAGGCGTGCAATTCATATATTTTAAAAATTCTCTGTTAAAGTGACTAAGATTATTAAAACCGCATTTAAACGCAATATCTGTTATTTTTAAATCTGAATCAATTAATAACTCACAACAATTCATAATTCTGTAACGGTTTATATAATTCATAGGTGTATAACCGTTTAGCTGCTTGAAATATCTGCAAAACGCACCTATTGATAATCCGCATGAAGACGCAAGTTGCTGTACGGTTATATTATCCTTGTAATTCGCATGAATGTAATCTATCGAATTTATTAATTTGTTCGACAACCTATTGTAATTTCGCATTTCATCTAATTTTATAAGCCAGTTAACATATATTTTATTCCACAATCGGTATAATAATCCATAAAATTCCAGTTCCCATAAATTTACATCAGGTAAATTGTGAAATAGTAATAAATCAATTAATAAATCTATCACTTGACTTTGCCACTCAACTGTTTTCGATAATTTAATAACATATGCTTTACTGTTAAATATTATAGGCTGAATAAACCGGTGATATAAATGCCCTCCTGAATTGTAAAATAAATCCGGATGAAATACAACTGCGTTAAAACTACAAGGGGATTCGCTTATATTTTCTGCCCAATGTAATAAATTCGGAGGTATCAATACCGCTTCTCCCTCGGACAGTTGTATTTTAATATCTTCGATAAAGAATTCGACTTCTCCTGACTTTAAATAAAAAAATTCAATCTCGTTATGCCAGTGCTTATATAAGACAGGATTTATATTTGGCATTGTATCTGTATGGTGAAGCGAAAACGGGCGTTTTTCGGTATTATGAGAAACGTTTTCTTTTAAGTATAAGTTTTCCATTTATTCACCCCTCGCTTTTGTTATTTAATAATTAATTCAAGGCAACCACTCCGAGCAGTACATAAAACTTAATATAGTGAAAATTTCTTTCCCATTTTTGGAAAAGAAAGAAATTTGCGTAAACAGGTACTGTTTTAATAATTTAATTATATATAAATTTGCAAAGAAAATCAATACTTTTAAGTCAAAATAGTATTATAAAAAGTCAAAATATATAATGAATTTATATATAAAGTATGGTATTATATAATATATACAATAATAAACAAGGAGGTAGTGTAAATGTATAGATTATTACCATACACAAGAAAACCAACCAAGGATAAAACATACGAAGAAAAACTTGCATATAGTATGCACCTTGCAATAAGCATAAACGAAAACGATTTTACGGCTTTAGCCCATAACTTCGGAATACTGTTTGCTAAAGCTACATTTAATGAAAATCATACCTTGAAAGCAAAAAGTCTTTTAAATCCTTATGTTTTTAAGGATAAAGATTCCGGTTTCGGCATTATTGCAAAAAGAACTGAAGCAGATGGCAGTGATGACAGCGAAAGTGCAGGGAAGTTACTTGTTTTTAAAACAGAAGATTTCCTTTATTATGAAGAGGTTGGTCTGCTTGATTTAAAAACAAATCTTAAGATAGACGACGCAATATGCAATTATAATCCCCAAAAGAATTTATATGAAATAATATGGAAAGATGATTCTGGAAAAGTTTATCAAAGCAACACAAGCGATATTTATAAGCTTAAAGCGGATTCTGAACCTGTTTCTCTTAACTGTGGATTAGCTTACGAAACTATTGATAACAAAAACGCTTCTGTCAGCTCAATAGAAGGTATTATGCCGCGTAACATTATCGAAATTCCCGATGATATAGGTAAAAGGCTGCTTAACCGTCTTACTACTCCGAAAAATATAAAAACAGAAGTAAGCGAGATGGTAGAAGTAAAAGGAATTTCGGATATAGAAAAGATAAAAGCAAAACTGACATATACAGACGGTACGAGCGTATATAAAAAGGTAAAATGGAATACCGAAAACATTGACTTTAATAATAAAAATAGTGAAATAGAAATTAGCGGGGAAGTATATCAAAAGAATTTCATTTTCCCGCTTGCAGAAAACCGCGCTGACCCTATGATAATAAGATGGCAAGGAAAATATTATTATATTGCCACAAATGATGCGGACGGAAACAATTCTGTTAGTATCCGCGCTCATGAAAATTTTGAAGATATAATGGACGCACCTGAATCCGAAATACTTAATAATAAAATGTACGGGCATATGAAAAAGTTTTTCTGGGCACCGGAATTTCATGTTATAAAAGGGAAGCTGTACATTTTGATGGCTTGCAGTCCAAAGGATTTTGGTGAAATAAGATGTCATGTTATAAAATTAAAAGATAACGCAGACCCTGCGAAAAAAGAAAGCTGGGAAGAACCTATTCCTGTCATTAAAAAAGACGGCGAATATCTTTGTAATATCGGGCTTACGCTTGATATGACTTGTTTTGATGTAGAGGGTTCTACATATGCGGTTTGGGCGCAACGTGAACTTTCACCTGTTGACTTGGGTTCGTGGCTTTACATCGCAAAAATGGATTTAGATGAACCGCATAAGCTTATTACAGACCCTGTATTAATATCTGTTCCGGAATACGGCTGGGCTAACAACCATACATTTGTCGATGAAGGTCCTTTCCCTCTGTTCAGAGGTGATACGCTCTATCTTACTTTCTCAAGTGCGTTGGTTGATTATACATATTGTGTCGGAGTAATGACAGCAGATATAAATTCTGATTTATTAAATCCAAATAGCTGGAAAAAATGCAATTATCCTTTAATGACCCAACTTTCTTCAAAAGGAGAGAGCGGTACCGGTCATAACGCTTATGTTGAGGACGAAGACGGAAATGTGTGGAATACCTATCACGCAAGACCCGGATTGAAAGGACCTCGAAGTACCGGAATACGCAGAGTGCATTTTACAAGCGATGGTTTTCCGCTTTTTGATGTAGATTATGAAAGCGACATCAATCCCGATTTAAAAATGGTTAAGACTACAATTTTAATAAAGTGAGGATATTTAATATGGAAAAATTTAATTTGGCAAGGCGTGAAGAAAGTGCCGTAATTTTTACATCTTCCGATTTTGTTCTGCGGATTCAAGTATTACAGGATGGTTTGCTGCGTGTAACCGCGACAAAAGCAGAACCGTTTGTGCTGCGTGATGAACCTATGGTAATTAATTCTGCTCCTGAATCTGTACAGTGGGATTTAGAAGAAGATAACAACGGATATGTTATTAGCACATCTAAATTGAAGGTGTATTTATCTTGCGAAGGTGTTTTACGTTACGAAACAGCAGATGGTGAATTGCTTATACGTGAACCTGATAAGAACGGTAGAATTTTACGAAAAACAGATATTATATGCGTTAAATATGAGCCAAACGCACCAGTAGAAGCAGTTCAAGGTGTTGACGGAATGCGTCAGCGTGCTAAGGGAACGCCTTATGTTGACCGTAAAGGCATACAAACAAGACTTTCGTTTGAATTTATGCCTGATGAAGCAATATACGGTCTTGGACAGCATGAAGAGGGAGTGCTTAATTATCGTGGTCATCATCAATTCCTTTACCAGCATAATTTAAAAGTAGCATGTCCTGTTCTGATGTCGAGCAGAGGGTGGGGAATACTTTATAATAGCTGTTCCGCTATGACTTTCCATGACGATGCAATGGGTAGCTATATCTCTTCTGACGCTGATGATGAGATGGATTTTTTCTTCCTTTACGGTCCGGAATTCGACCAAATAATAGCTCATATACGCCGTCTTACAGGAGATGCGGCTATGCTCCCTAAATGGGCGTTCGGATATATTCAATCAAAGGAACGTTATTGTAATCAAGAAGAACTTTTGGAAATCTCACGCGAGTATAGAAAACGTAATATTCCGCTTGACGTAATAGTTCAGGACTGGCACACATGGGAGGACGGATTATGGGGTCAAAAAACTTTAGACGCTAAACGTTATCCTGATTTTAAAAAATGTATAGATGAGCTTCATGATATGGGTATAAAACTAATGTTTTCAATATGGCCTCACATGAACGGCAACGGTGCAAACCGTCTTGAAATGCAAGAAAAAGGATTCTTGCTTGGTAACCGCTCAACATATAACGCATTTTCTGAAGAAGCCAGAGAATTGTATTGGAAACAGACTAATGAAGGATTGTTCTCTAAGGGTATAGATGCGTGGTGGTGCGATTGTTCAGAGCCTTTTGAAGCTGACTGGTACGGTAAAGAACCCATGACGGTAGAAAACCGTATGCAGTTAAATATCAACGAGTTTAAAGCTTACATTGACCCGTCAATGATTAATGCTTATTCACTCCTGCACAGCCAAGGTATTTGGGAAGGACAACGTAAAACAGATATCAAAAAGCGTGTGTTTAATATGACGCGTTCCGGTTATCCCGGTCAACAGCGTTACGCCGGAACTGTCTGGAACGGCGATGTATCTGCAACGTGGGAGATACTGCGACGCTCTATTCCTGACGGATTAAATTTCTGTCTTAGCGGTCAGCCTTACTGGAATTTTGATATAGGCGGTTTCTTTTCAGGGCGTTGGGAGAATCACTGGTTCGCACGCGGCGAATATAACGAAGGTTGCAATGACCCTGATTATCGTGAATTATATTTACGATGGTTCCAAGTCGGTGCGTTTTTACCTTTATGCCGCAGTCTCGGAACAGGTACGCCGCGTGAGGTTTGGCGTTTCGGCGAAAAAGGAGAAACAATATACGACGCTATTGTAGAAATGATTAATCTCCG
>JALQSN010000615.1:0-29944 GCA_023690525.1 Holotrichia oblita | reverse complement strand
TAATATGGGAATTCTCAATCTAACTTACCTTAATAACAGCACAATCATTGTTGATAATGACACTTACACTATATTATATGTTACAATAACTGATGATATGGGTAATACTGTTACAGGTCAAAACATATCTTTTTATGTTAATGGAACATTTATAGGTAATCAAACAGCTATAGAAGGATACGCTAACAGTACATTCTTAGTTAATCATGGAATAGGAACTGTCCCAGTCACTGGTGACTATGCAGGTCATGAAGGTTTCGACATCAATATTAACAATGGTCAACTCTTAATTATGAATGAAACCGATGTAATTGGCACTATTGATTTAGACAAAGACAAATACGAAATTAATGAAACCGTAAAAGGAACTATTAATGTCAACAATAATGGCTCTGATACAGCATATAATGTTACAGTTAAAGTCAACTTACCAAAAGAATTTATATTAGATAAAGATAGTATTATTATTTCTCATGGATATTACGATTCAACTACTAATATTTGGTATATGGGCAATTTAACTGTTGGTGAAGAAGCAACAATGAATTTTACAGGAGTTTTCACAAAAGCTGGTTCATACATAGTAGATATATTAACAAGTGGTGCAAATTTCAATACAACAATAGATTCAGACACAGCATTAGTAAAAGAACTTGAAAAACCAGTGAATCCTATTGATCCAGTAGATCCTGTAGACCCAACTGACCCAGAAGATACAGATGATATTACTAATACAACAGAAACTAGTACTAATACAACAGCATCTGCTGTTATGAAAGAA
Organism: Holotrichia oblita; assembly: GCA_023690525.1. Taxonomy (NCBI): domain Eukaryota; kingdom Metazoa; phylum Arthropoda; class Insecta; order Coleoptera; family Scarabaeidae; genus Holotrichia; species Holotrichia oblita. The sequence goes on along the minus strand of JALQSN010000615.1, from coordinate 29,163 downwards.
ACAGGACTGCCAATGCTAGCTGTATTACTTGTCTTACTAAGCAGTTTAGGTCTAGTTTATAGGAAAAAATAAAATTAAACATTTTTCAAAGATATTATTCTTTCATATTCTTTTTCTTTTTTTATTTTTAATATCTGTTAATTTTATTTAAAATTAAAATTCAATAAATTTTTCCAGTATTTTCTTTCATTTAAGATATGTTTTGATATGACCTCTTGTCCATTATCAGATCCACCATTAATCAAGATTATATCTGCCATTTGAAGATCTATCTCAGTATTACCAATAGTAAAAATTTTTATATTGGCATTAATCCCTCTCCATTCATATCTTTTTTTAATGTAAATTAGATTTCCTATATCTCCATATAGATTTAGGATATCAGAGTACATATTGATTATTTCAAGTTCCATATGAATTCTCTTATTTTTTATTAAATTAGGGATTTAATTTTCAGCTTTTTCTTTTTCGCTTATTAAACTTTGCGTAACAGAGGAATAGCTGTGAAAGTTCTAATAATATATGTTTTCTCATTTTTAGATAAAATTTTCATTATTGTTTTGTTAATTCAGTTATATATTTTGAAAGATAGGTAGTTACTTTCTCAATATCAAAATCCTCATATTTTAATCTTAAGATAATATCATTAGCCCGAGTTCCAGAACAATAAAAATGATTAATAGATTTATTATCATTTATTTGCCTAAAATCCACCTTCCAAATCCAATATATATCTTATCCATCAGGTGAAGTATCATTCAAACAAAACATAATAGATTTCAGATCTTCATCATAATTAACAACATTTAAAACTTCACTTAAACCAACAGAATTTTTTGAGAAATTAAAATAACCTTTTTATTAGGAAAACTTATAGTTTCCATATGCCCTAGTTTATAATCAAAATTTTCTATTTAGCTTTTAACAAAGGAAATATCAAAATTTATTGTTAAACAAAATGTAATAGCTACTAAACAATTATAAATATTATAAATTCCAAAATATTTAAATTTTCCGATTTAAAAGACCTGAATTTAAATTTTACAAAATAATAAAGTGTAATTTTAAAAACATATATGATTAATTCTATATTTAATGTAAAATAAGGGTTTTACTTCCATGAATTTTTCATGACAATCAGAAACCTTGTTTATAATAAATTTTTTCAAAAAATAAAACTTCTAAATAAAATATACTCCTTCCCAGAAATAATATCCTTAGACCACCTCAAAATAAGCTACAGGTTTATTCGTATTCTATAGTAACTTATAGTTTAAATGTGATAATGATGCTAATCTTTATATAGCTTATCGATATAATAATTATACTACAAACTGAAAAAGGAGGTGAAAAAAATTTTACAAAAAATATATAATAAAACCTACTATAAACGCATTGTTCTAGTATCAATTTTCCTATGTGTTTTTTTCTTATTTAGTTTATCTACAATAAATGCATCCAATATAAATGTTGATAATACTACTTCAAGCATTAAAGAAGGATTAAATAGTGCTAATTCTGGAGATACCCTAGTTTTAAGTTCAGGGAATTATACAGGCAATAATAATACTGGATTAACAATTGATAAAAATATAACAATCAAAGGAAATGGATCGACTCAAGACATAGTTATAGACGCACAACAAACTGGTAGAATATTCATAATAAACAATAATCTAAATGTAACTTTCATAAATATAACATTTATGAATGCAAATATTACAGGAAATGCTGGCGCTATCTATAATAACTATCTTGGAACAATGATGTCTTTTATAAATTGTACATTTCTAAATAACAGAGCAAGTAATTCTGGTGGTGCAATTTATAATGCTGGTACTAATCTCAATATAACTAATTCTAATTTCACTAATAATTCAGCAACAGGCAATTCTTCTAATTATGGTGGTGGTGCTATATATAATACAGGCGCCAGCTTTACAGTCACTAATTCTGTTTTCATCAATAACATTGCAAATGGTACTAATACTATTAGTGGTGGTACCATTGGTGGTGGTGCAATTTATAATAATGCTGGAGCTAATATGTCCATATCATATTCTACTTTTATTGAGAATAATGCTACTAATGGTGGTGCAATCTATAATTCTGGCAATAACTTTAGTATAAGCAATAATACTTTCAATAATAACTCAGCATTAGCTACCGCTTATACATATGGAGGAGGTGCTATTTCAAATACTGGTATTAACATGTACATAGCTGATTCTAATTTTACTGACAATTATGCCAGTAGTGGTGGTGCTATTCGTAGTAGTAATAATTATTTTACTATCATTAACTCTAATTTCATCAGCAATAAGGCACAATATGCGGGCGGAGCTGTTTACAATACTGGTAACAATCTTAAAATATCAAACTCCATTTTTACTGATAATTCAGCAAGATTAGATAGCATTACTTCTGCTGCAACTAAAAATGGAGGAGCTATCTCTAATACTGGTGCAAATCTTACTATACTAGACTCAAATTTTACAAACAACAGATTAGTCAATGGTGATTCAACTGGTGGAGCTATCTATAATAGTGGTGCTAATTTCACTATTATGAACTGTATTTTCAATAACAGCACCTCTAGATATAATCAAGGTGGTTGTTATGGTAGTGCAATCTACAATTCTGGAGCCAATTTTGATGTACTTAATTGTACTTTCACAAATAATCGAGGATATGGTGGTGCTATTTATAATTCTGGTGTTAACTTCACAGTAACCAATTCTAATTTCACAAATAATTTTGCATGGACAGGCGGTGCTATTTTCAACGCAGGTAATAATTCTAATGTCTTAAATTGTATTTTTACAATTAATTCTGCAAATCCTGGTGGTTCTAATAGCCGCGGCGGCGCAATCACTAATACTGGTGGTAATTTCAGTATAATTAACTCTAATTTCACAAATAATACTGCATCTGCTGATAACGGAGGTGCTATTTATAATACTGGTATTAACATGACTGTTGATAACTGTAATTTTAGTGGTGGTGTTGCAATGAACGGTGGAGGTATTTATAATACTGGTAGTAACTTTACACTAAATAATTCTAATTTCAAAGATAATAATGCAAGATCTTCTCCAGGTTATGTAAGTGGCTATGGAGGAGCAATCTTTAACATAGGTGCTATTAACTTTAATATATTTACTTCAAATTTTACCAATAATTCTGCAATTAATGGTGGTGCTATTTTTAACAATGCATCTGCTAATTTCAGTATAACTGACTCTAATTTCAATAATAGTACTGCAAGTAATGGCGCTGCAATTTACAATAATGCTAGTGATAATTTTAGTGTACTTCGTTCTAATTTCAATGATAATACTGCATCTGTTACAGGCGGAGGTATTTATAATAGTGGCATAGAATTTACTTTAGTTGATTCTATATTAAAACATAACACTGCAGTTATAGGAGGTGGTGTCTATAATAGAGGCAGCATTGTGATTAATGGTACTACTTTCACTAATAATACTCAAGCTATTGGTCTTGCTAATACTGATTATCAGTTGAATAAAAATACTATTGTAAATAATACTATTGCTGTTCAATTTGTTTTGAATAATCAGAGCTATAATATTCCTGATTTGATTGGTCTAAGTAGTGTTGTTAATATTCCTAATATAATAACTAATAATAACTATACTATTGGAATTAGTGGTAATTATACTAATTATACACTTTCTGATAGTACATATAACACCAGTGGTAATAGAAATGGTATAATTTTTACTGGTATGGGTATTAATTCTACAAATTCTAGTATCGCTATAGGTAACAGTTTAATTAATTCTAATATTAATGGTTATTTGGATGTTGGAGTAATGTTTGATAGAAGTTCAAGAAATAACATAGTATCAAATTCTAACATTTCTAATAATAGCATAGGAATTACATTTAATGGTTATAATAATACTTTATTGAGTTCTAATGTTATTAACAATAATTTAGGTATTAATATAACTAATAATGCAACTGGAGCTTTGATTAATTATAATCGTATTTTTAATAATACTAATTATAATGGTGTTGATCTTTTTAATGTTCCAGCTAATACTAACGCTAATTTCAATTGGTGGGGTACCAACACTCCATTGTTGACTGGTATTAATTTGAGTAATTATTTTGTCATGGAATTATCTGCTAATCTATTTAAGACTTTGGTCAATGCTTCTGTTATTCAACCTATAGGTAATGTTAACTTATCATATCAGTTTTTATTGTTTAATAATATTAGTAAAACTACAAGCTTTGTTAACTATGATGCTTTACCATTTTTCTTAGCTAATATAACTTGGAAGAATGGAAATGCTACTATTTATAGTCTTAACAACGTTGATGCAAGAGGAAATTATTCTCTAATTGTTAACTTAAAGCATAATAATAGCTTTAGTCTTGAAGCTCTTGGAGATAATGAAAACATATTATTGAATCTAAGTCCAAATACTACTGGTTTGGTAAGTATCATCATTAGTAAAACAGCTAATACCACAAATAATGTTCTTAATGGTGAAAATATAACGTATATTATCACTGTGATTAATAATGGTCCCAATAATGCTACTAATGTTAATATCACTGAGCAATTACAAAATAGTCTTATATTTGTAAGTGCTGATACTAATGGTATTGGATTTTACGATTCTCTTGCTGGAATATGGTATATCGGCAATTTAGATGTTGGATCTAAAGTTACTTTGATAATAACATTTAAAACTAATATAACAACTAATGGCAGTCCAATTAATGTTACAAACATTATTAATGTAACATCAGATCAAAATAATACTGATGAAAACGAAACTAATGTGACAGTAACTGTTGTTCCTGTAGTTAATTTAACTTTGTCTAAAACCGTTAATACAACTGAAGTTATTTCTAATAATCAAATTATTCAATATATTATTACAGTGATTAACAATGGACCAGATAACGCAGCTAATGTTATTATTAATGAATTGCTGCCAAGTAAACTTATTTATATTTCAAGTATTTCTAGTATTGGAGTTTATGATCCTGTTACTGGTGTTTGGACTATTCCAAGTTTACTTAATGGTGATAATGGAACATTAGTTCTTCTTGTTCGAGTAAATGGTAGTGGCAATATAACTAATGGTATTAATGTGACTAGTGATGCTCATAATATGGGTGATAATGAAACTAGCTATAGTATTAACGTTGCTTATAATACTAGTATTATAGCTAGTGGTGAATTCAGTAAAGATCGCCATACTTTGATTGTTACTGCAAAACTTCTTGATGGTGATGGTAATCCTCTCGCTGAAAAGTTTGTTAGGTTCTTCGTTAATGGTAAATATGTTGGTAGTGCTTTAACTGACGCTTATGGTGTCGCTAAATTGAGTATAACACAGTCAACTCCATTCAAAGGAGGAATATATATTATTCGCGCTGTTTTTGATGGTGATGAAAACTACCCTCCATGTAGTGATGAATATATTCTTAAATTAATTGATATTCCAGAGGATGAATTTAATGAAACTAATAAAACTAAAGAAAGTTTCGGTTCAGATATTGGTACTCATGCTAAGATGAAGAAGACAGGTCTTCCAGTTTTCTCATTAACAATGATTTTACTAATATTCTCAATTATTGGTATTAATATGAAAAAAAGATCAAAAAAGTAATATTAATAAAATATCAAATTAATTTTTATTTATAAATCATCTGAATGAGAAGTGAAATAATACAAAAACAAAATATTTTTTCCTGAAAGAGATTTTATTCTCTTTCAACTTTTTTTTAATGAAAATAATGTTAATAATTTCATTATATTAAATAATCTGCTTGAATAAAAAAACTATGATTGATTATGCTAATAAAAAATCAATCTTCTATGAGAAATACTTCTTAAAAATTGTTCTTAAAAATTGCTCTATTATTCTTAAAAATTGCTCTTAAAAATTGCAGTTATTAATTAATTTCAAAAATTTTATAATTTTTCCAATTTTAATTTAAAAAAATTCAAATCTTATTATATGAATCTATTTTTTAATTATATTATCTTACTCAAAAATTGCAAGACATGGCTATTTTAAATTTTTATAAAAAAATTCATAAATTATTTATTATATAAAAGTAGGAAAAATGATATTATTTTACCTACGGCGAATTTGTATTTTATCGAATCTTTTTGCTCCTCTTTCTTCTAGGACTTGTTTTTCAATATCAAGATAATATTGGTTGTATTCGTAGGATCCTTCGCCAGTATTAGGATATTTTTCATTGAATCTCCTTAGTGCTTCTTCCTGATAATCATCTCCAAACTTCTTTTTTCTTTTTTCAATAGTTTTTTTAATAGACCATCCCCTAACACGACTCCTTAAAAATCCAGCTAAAATAAGAATTAATGCAAATATTGATAAAATTAGTAAGGATTCTAATGGTGGCATAATATCAGCACTTAATATTGATTTAAATATTTTTATTTCAATTATATTATTATATTATTTTAATCTATAAAATATTATTATTTTAATGTATAAAATATTATTATTTTAATGTATAAAATATTATTATTTTAATCTATAAAATATATTAAACTTTTCAATAACCTTAAGATTGATGGGTTCAAATCCCTCCAAGTCCGTTTTCAATAATTATTAATTTAATAACAGTACTCTTAAATACATATTATTAGCTAATTTTCAAAATATAACTCAGATTCCATAAAGAAACTATTAACTAAACTATATGGTTCCTAATTAGATATAATTAAATGGAAACATGATTAAAAAATAAATAATTATAAAAAAGAAAAAAGAAAAAAAGAAAAAATTTAACTAAAATTGAAACACAGATAAAAAAAATTAGAAAATCATAGGAATCCAAATATAATTTTTACAGACTCTCGATTTCATTTAGTATATCTATTTAAACAAAAACCATTTTTTTATCATGTGTAAATAAAAAATAGCTAATTTAACTTAGCTGTCACTATCCTCGCCTAGGAAAGCTTTATTAATTCCTAATGTTTTAAGCCTTTCTTCAAGATTTGGATTATCACCTAATAAATCTTGGATATCTTCTTGGTTTTTAGTCATATCCTCAGTTAAAGTCTTAATTTTAGATTGAGCATCTGTTGCAGAGTTATAAAGTTCGGTAGCATCCATTTTACCATTATTATACTTTTTGAAATCTTTTAAAAGATTAGCCCATAGTTTCAGTACTTTATCATTAAGTTTATTTTGTTCTATTAGTAGGTTTACATATTGTTTTTCAGTATCATTATTTGTTTGAGTCAGTGCAGTATTTAAATATTCTTTTGTTTTATCATTATCTGTTTGTAAAGATTCAATCGTCCTTATTGCTTTACTCACATCACTATTTGATTCATAATCAACAGTTTCCATTTCAAAAATTTCATCAGTTAAATTTCCCTGACTGGAATGTGCATTTTTCAAACTTTCATCAAACTGTGCACTTGAATTGAAAAGTCCAAGGGCAAAGGTACCAACCACTGCAACAAGTATTATTGCAACTGCTACAACAGCAATTATTATCAAATTCTTATTTTCCATAATTATTTCTCCATTATTCTTATTAATATTCACTTAAACATTATTATGTAATAAATTATGCTAGTTCAGTGTGAATTAATAATATTATATGTAATTTCCTAAAAATTTTTTACAAACAAAATTTTTATTAATATTTTTGGTAATAAACATTATAATATTAATAATAGATTAAAAAATAATATATTTAAATATTTCTATTTAACTTTGATAAAAAATGAACAATGAAAAAATTAAATAATAATAATATGAAAAATTACATAAAATATATTTAAATATCTAATCATTATTTAAAAAAAGAAAATAAAAGTATTAAAATCATTATAACCTATAAAAAATGAAATGGGTACTTAATATTAATTTAAATTAAAGTGAATAAAGAAATAAAAATAATTAAAATTGAAGTTTTAAACCCTCCAAGTTCGTTTTAGAATAATTGATAAATAATAACACTGTATAGATTAAACTACTGTTAGTTAAGTAATTTTTAAATCATCTCTCATATTCTGCAGGAAGCTATTATTAAACTATAAATTGCCATGATTAATAATTTAATATAGGTTTATTAAAATATCATATCGAGAGAAAATATTAAAGAATAATAGAAATAAGAAAGACTAGAAGAAAACTTGAAAATAAGATAAGTCTAGCACACAAAATTAATAAAAACATAAAATTTAAAAAACAAATTTTTTAAGAATTACTAAAAAAATGAAAAATGAGAAGATAAATTACTTCTCATAAATATAAATAATTTTCTTATCTACTTTTTCATAAAAAAGCAATTGAATTTATATTATATCTGCAACGAATTGTTGTGAATTTGAAAAGTTTCCAGATAATTCAAAAGTAAATGTTTTTCCATCTATATTCATAATATAAATATCTGTTGGATATCCTCCTACAGTAGTTGAAAATTTATAAGCAGTTTCTCCATTTATACTAACTTTTGTGCCATTATCCCCTGCTATTTCAGAATATGATGCAGTTAATTCTTCAAGCGAATCTTGGTTAAGAGACGATATTCTAATTTGATCATCACTTGAATTTCCAAATATAGCTACTTGAGCACTACCTTGTGATGATGACTCAATTTTATCAAACCCTGCTGGTATTTTAAATGTATGTGATCCAACTGTTTCAGTATGGAATCCTGTACTGAAATCATAATTTATTCCACCCGGTGTAAGCATTCCTAAAGCAACAAAAATAATTGCTCCAATACAACATATCGCGACTATAGCTATTATCGCTTTAACAGGTGTTGATTGTTTAGTAAACCAATTTCCTTCTTTTTTTATTTCTTTTTCTTCATCATTCATTATAATACTACCTCCTTTATTATTTATATTATATAAAATATGATGAATTGTATTGTTTTACCTAAGATTACAAGACCTATGCCTGCAAAAAGTCCTGTTAAAAATCTTAGCTTATTCGTACTTTCTCTTCTATTAAGTAATTGAGATGTTCCATCAATTATCATAGGAATAATTAAAAATAAGCCGAATATAAGTATTTCTATGCTATAGATTATAGGGATTAATATTGTAATAATAAAGTAGGTGAATCCTGAAATGTAGATTCCTGTGCATCTTGCACAAACAGGAAAATAGTATTTATTAATTTTAAATGTTCGCTCTGGTATTCTATGGCATAAAAAATAATACGGAAATGTATAAGCACCTTCAATCTTCTCATTAATCAAATCAAGATATATAGGATTTAATGCCATGAAAAATCCCCCCATAATTAAATTATGCAAACATAATACAAATATGCAATATAAATAATAATCTGATATAAACCAATATTTAAAATTTTCGATTTAATTTTAATTAAAATGAACAACAAACAAATCAAACAATAATAACATGAAAAAAATATAGAATATCATTAAATATTTGATTAGTGTTTAATAATAAAACAAAAACTATATAAAATCAAGATAAAACTGTAAAAAATGAAGATATATGAATTAAAAAATGATTAAATTGAGTTACTCAAAAATTACCGATTCAAATTTCCAAAATTAATATTTTTTCAAGATAGAAAATCTATTTTTTAAACCACATTTATCATAATTATTTTAAAAAAATAAAATAAAAAATAAAAAGTTTTAATATTTTATTTCATTATTCTATAATTTTTATACATCATAAATAACATAATATATTAAATAAGAATAGAATATCTGAAATAGCACTTATACACCATATAAAATATAACTCATATAGCATAATTTATTTTTAAAATAACTCTAAAAATTGTAGAGATTATTTTACTGGAGATTATTTTACTAGAATTATTATACCTGCGATAAATAGTAAAATTGCACCTAAAAGAGCCACAGTTCCTGCTGTAAAAAAGATAGCAAATGAAGCTATTATAAAAATAATTCCCATAATTTTAAGATTATCTTTTAATAAAAACAAAGAAGATCCAGCTATTAAAATAAATATTAAAGAAATTATTCCATTTTCTAAAGCAGCACCAGAATTGCCTGGAGATATCCCTATAAAAAGAGCATAAAGTGATCCGATTAAGCTTAAAACTAAACCAACTAAGATTAAATATTTTACAGAATTTGATATTTCAATATTATCTAACATTTTTAATTCTCCTATAAACCAATAAATTTAACTCCCATTAAAAATTTAACTAATGGAATAGCTCTAAAAATAAAATTTTCATCAAAACTTTTTTCCATAAGTAATAAATAACTCAATAGGAATTATATAAAATTTTAATTCCATTTTCAAAATTTCATAATTCATTATATAAAAAAGACACAATTTCTCTTCACATCATATAATTATCACCTTATTTTGTCCAAAATTATTTTACACATACTCAAGTTTACTTAATGGATTAATTAAAGAAGATTTACTTTGAAATAATCATTATTATTGCAGTCTTCTAAAACTCCAGTATTTTTAAAGAATTTCTTTTTGAAAAACATCATATGCGCGCCATTTTTACCATATAAACATTTTCTCCCTATATCATAGAGCATTGTTCTATCAGTATAACCTCCTAAATCTCCAACTAACAATGAAGGAAGATCTTCTTCATTAACAAAATCTAATATAAATAAAGTAAAAGATGAAGCATTAGCACCTACTTTCCTTTTTACCCTGTCTTTAAATATTCCTTTAAGTGAATTATATTCAACACGTTCTGCTGAATATCCAAAATCTAAAATAAAATCTTTATCAAGATTTTTTCCACGAGTAATAAATAATTCAACTGGAGTCATATACATTTTTGATTCTATTCTTACAACATTTTCTAAATCATAATCATTAAAAGATACAATTTCTTTTACATCATTATAATCAAAATTCAATTTACTCATTAAATCATTAGTTTCACTTGGAAGATTATCCTTAATATTTTGAACTTCTTGCGAACTTTTTTTCTTTTTACCAAATAACCCCATACTATCACCTCAACAGTGATAAATTAAAATATATTCATTAATAATTATTATAAGCTTCTATTTCAATTTATTGAATTTTTTATTTGAATCATTATAATCCTATATTATTAAATTATTAAAAAATAATCTTAACAACATAATAGTGGATTATCAGAACTAACAGATAAAATTTACTATTTAATCCTAAACATAAAACATTAAAAAATCTACATATAAAATTATAATTAATCAAGACTAATTCACTTCTTTTTTTAAATGTTATTAATAAATTAATCTCATAATTAAACATATTACTAATTACTTAAATATTTATATAGTTCATATATAACTTATTCTATATATTTCAGGGCTTCTTTTCCCGTTTCAGTTATTGATAAAAGTTTTTTGTTTATAATATTCATTAAACAAAAAAATTAATTTCTTTTATGCCATTAAATTTTAAATATTTATTTTTAGCATATTCTAATACTTTTTCACCTAAATCAGTTAGTATATACAGTCTTCCTACTTTTTTATCAGGATTCAAGTATTCTACTAATTTATATTTCATTAATTTCTTTTAAATTTCTACTCATATTTGCTTGACTTAGATTCAAAGCTTTAGCTATCTTAGTAGGTGTTTTTATTCTATTTTCTAGATAAGATAAAATTTTTTCAATATTTTATCAAATTTTACAATAAAATAATATTAATTGGGTAATGAAGTATTTTTAGAAGATTTGTTAAATACTATAAATGATAACAATATTGTTTTCTTATAAAAAAAATTATTATAATATGTATAAATTGCTTTAAAATAATAAATTCTTTTTAGTTAGAAATATTTAGCTTTATTTAAAAAATTAATCTAAATAAAAAGCTGAAAATTAATTAAAAAGAATTATAATAGTTATTAACAATCAAAGATTTTCTTGAAAAATTTGCAACAAATTAAAAAAAAAAAAAAAAAAAAAATAAGTTTGAATGATCTAAAAATTGTAACACATGAAAAGTTAATAAACCTATAACATAGCTTTTTAATTGATAATAAAATTAAAAAATTGCAAAGAAATTGTGCTATTATCACATTTTTACAGGAGCAGCTACTCCTAATAAATCTAAACTATTTTTAATTGCTATTCTAGCTTTATCAACTAATAATAATCTAGCTGATTCTATTTCACATCCAATAACTTGTTCTGATTTGTAAAATTTGTTGAAAGCACCTGCAAGGTCTTGAGTATATTGAGCTATAGGATGAACTCTCATGACATTAGCTGATTCTTCAACTACAATTGGGAACTTAGCTATTGTCCTGATAAGGTCCATTTCAACATCATTTGGAGTCCAGCTGTCCTCAATTTTATCTGTGTCTATGGCTAAAGTTTCTGTCTTTAAATCAAAGTGTCCACATTTTTCAAGTAGTTTACATGCACGAGCATGAGCATATTGTATAGACGCACAACCTCTTTCAAAACTAAGAGCTTCATCCCATTTGAAAGTTATATGTTTTTCAGGGGAAAGTTTAGAGATATAGTATCTTATAGCTCCAATGCCAATCTCTTCAGATATTTTAGCTATTTCTTCATCTTTTAGATCAGCTCTTCTGGATTCAACTTCTTTTTTTGCTCTAGTAATTGCTTCTTCAACTAATTCATCAACAGAAATAAAAACTCCTCTTCTAGTTGACATTGAACCTTCAGGAAGTGTGATAAATTCATAAAATATAACTTCAGGAGCTTTTTCATCTAACAGTTTTAGAGCTATTCCAATTTGCTCAATAGCTAACTTATGATCAGAACCTAAAATATCAAGGACAATATCTCCTTGTTTTGATTTCCAACTATGATATGCTAAATCTCTAGTTGAGTATAAAGAAGTACCATCAGATCTTCTGAGAACCAATTCTTTTTCAATTCCAAAGTCTTCAAGATCTAAACATAAAACTTCATCTTCTTTCGTGTGGCCACTAGCTATTAATCCATCCACAACTTTATCAACATCACCATTTCTAACAAAGCGGCCCTCCCATATAAAATCATCATGTTTCACATTAAGTTTAGCTAAAGTCTGTTTTACTCCAAAAAGGCAGTCATTTACAGCTTTTTCAAATATTTTATTGAGGTCTTGATCTAAATTACCTTCATATGTTTTAATTAGCTCATCAACGTGGATCTTTTCATCCTCATTAGCATTAATATGTTCATTAACCTTGAAATAAAGTTGACCAATTTGATGGTCAATTTTCGAATCTAAATCTTTAAAATCATCCTTTGAATTATTATGATTATTATATAATTTAGCTAATTCTTCATCAATAGATAATCCTAAGTTTTTCATTCCGAAAACAATCATAGCTATTTGACGGCCCATATCATTAACATAATATTGAGTATCTACCTTATTACCTGCTTTTTTTAAAAGTCGTTTAAGTGAATCTCCAATGATAGCATTTCTTATATGGCCAATATGAAGAGGCCCATTGGGATTAGCTGAAGTATGCTCTAAAACAATCTTTTTATCGGTTGGAGGGAGCTTTCCATATGTATTATCTACTGATTCAAGTAGTCTCTTTGAAAAAATTTTGTAATTAATAAAAAAGTTTATATATGGTCCTTTAGCTTCAACATTCTCAAATATATCTGAAATTTCAATTTTTTCCATTATTTCATTTGTGATATCCATTGGAGACATTTTTAATTCTTTAGCTAGCTGAAAAGATATTGTAGTAGCTAAATCTCCCATCTTTGGATTTGGTGGAAATTCAAGTTTTATGTTCTGTGGAATATCATACTCCAAAGTTTTAAGAGCGTTTTTTATAGAATTTAAAGCATCATTTTTGATTTCAAAGTACATAACTTCACCATATAATAATTAAGACATAGTTAAAATAATAATTACTATAATAACTACAAATAATAATCAATATAATAATTATTATAATAATTTAGATAAAATATTAGATGATAATATTAGATAATATTTAAGATAATTATACAATAAATATTCAATAATATGAATTTTAATAGTATAAATTTGAATAATATAAATTTGTATAAAATTATCTATATATAAAATTATCTATAAAAACAGCAATGATTAATTAATAAAAAAAGTAAAAAAGTGATTAGTTAAATATATTTAAATGATAAACTAATCGTTAAAACTAAATTAAAGTCCTTTTAGCCATATTGTTATATATCCTATTTTAGGAATAATGAATGGCTGATCACCGATGGTAACTACCCTTTCTGTTATTTGCGACGGCGACACAAGATACGGATCAGGAGAAGGATTATTATCACCTTTTATAACAAAATATTTACTTCCATTAACTTCCGTCACATTGATAATTCTATGTATAACTGGATTTGGGAACCATTGAGCATTGTATACAACAATATCTCCTACTTGTGCATCATTTGGATTAAATTCTTGGATTCCAAGGAAGTTAGTTTTTTCAACTATTACGATATCACCCCTATAGAATACTGGTTCCATACTTCCTGAAACAACAACATTCATGTGTTGGGCAAGTATGAGCCCTACAATGATTATTAATGCATAAATAGCTATTTCTTTCTTTGCTGACATCAAAAGCACCATTTTTATAATGATAATTATTATTATTAAAATTTTATATTAACTAGATATATAGATTTTATTTTATAAAAATGTTTAGTAAACATCAGCCGAAAATATGCAAATTATAAGAACAGTAAATTAAAAGAATACTATTATTACTAGAAATACATGCTTATTTCTAAAAAATTAATAAGCTAATAGAATAAATATATAAAAAATATTTAGATAATAAATAGATATGAAAAAATATATAAAAATAATAAGAATAGATATGAAAAATTATAAAAATAATAAATAGATATGAAAAAATATATAAAAATGATAAGAATAGATATGAAAAAATATATAAAAATAATAAGAATAGATATGAAAAATTATAAAAATAATAAATAGATATGAAAAAATATATAAAAATATATAAAAATAGATATGAAAAATTATAAAAATAATAAATAGATATGAAAAAATATATAAAAATATATAAAAAAGCTTTTATCTCAAAATAGCTCCTTTATCAGCTGAACTTACTTGTTTTTGATAAATATTTAACCATCCTTTCAATTTTCTATCAGGAAGATCTGCATTAGCTATTCTTTGTTTGATTTTATCGTCTGAAAGTTCAACGTTGATTTTTCTATTTTTAATATCAATTTCAATAATGTCTCCATCAAGAATAGCAGCTATAGGGCCATCACTTTTTGCTTCAGGAGATACATGACCAACACACGGTCCACGTGTTCCTCCTGAGAAACGGCCGTCTGTAATTAGAGCTACATTTTTAATTCCAAGACCCATAATAGCTGAAGTTGGATTAAGCATTTCCCTCATTCCAGGGCCACCTTTTGGGCCTTCACAACGTATGACTACAATAT
The DNA here is from genome assembly GCA_023690525.1 of Holotrichia oblita. NCBI lineage: Eukaryota > Metazoa > Arthropoda > Insecta > Coleoptera > Scarabaeidae > Holotrichia > Holotrichia oblita. The sequence continues at coordinate 13,735 of JALQSN010000615.1, read as the reverse complement.
CCCCTTCTATAATTTTTCCATTGAAAATGCCTTCAACAGCTTCTTCTTCGCTGTTAAAGACTTTTGCAGGGCCCTTATGATACATCATGTCATCTTCAACTGCTGCTTGTTTTATAACAGAGCCGTTAGGTGCTATATTACCTTTTAATATAGCTATTCCACCTTCATTATGAACTGGATCAGTCATCGGCCTTATAACATCAGCATTCTTTACTTTTACATCAGCTATATTTTCTTTAATTGTTTTTCCTGTGCAAGTAATAGCATTTGTATCTAATTTTGTTTCAATAGTCTTTAAAACTGCTGGAATTCCACCAGCATCATGTAAATCTTTCATAGTATCTTTACCAGCTGGACTCATAGATGCGATATGAGGTACAGTTTTGCTTACCTTGTCAAATAGTTCAAGATCTACCTTAACACCATTACTTATGAGTTCACTAGCTATAGCTGGGATATGTAGAGCTGTGTTACTTGATCCTCCTAATGCCATATCAACAGCTAAAGCATTTTCAAAAGCTTTTTGAGTCATTATTTTAGAAGGAGTAAGATCCTCAGCTATCATTCCTACAATACGTTTTCCACTTTCTTTAGCAATTTTTAGCTTATTTTCATCTAGAGCAAGAGTTGTAGCACACATTGGAAGACTCATTCCAAAAGTTTCTGTTATACATGCCATGGTGTTAGCTGTAAAAAGGCCTGAGCAAGATCCAGCACCTGGACAGGCACTGCACTCAAGTTCATGAAGCTCATCTTCAGTCAATTTGCCAGATGAAACTTCTCCAACAGCTTCATAAACTGTTATAAGATCAGCGTTCTCACCTTTAAATTCACCAGGCATCATTGGTCCACCAGTGACAACGATAGAAGGAATATCAAGTCTAGCTGCAGCCATCAACATTCCTGGAACTACTTTATCACAACTTGGAAGAAGAACAAGGCCATCAAGACTATGACCCATAGCCATACTTTCAACAGTATTAGCTACAATTTCACGAGAAGGAAGAGAATACTTCATTCCTTCATGATTCATAGCTATACCATCACATATAGCCATAGTATTAAATTCAAATGGAATACCTCCAGCAGCTATTATTCCTTTTTTAATTTCTTCAGCTAATTTTTTTAGATGGATATGACCTGGAACAATATCAGTAAAACTGTTAGCTATTCCAATAAACGGTTTATTAAAATCATCATCTTTAAGTCCACAAGCTCTAAGAAGAGATCTATGAGGTGCTCTTTCAATTCCTTTTTTTATTTTATCACTTTTCATTTAATCACGATTAATTTAAATTATTAATATCACTACTAATTTATACTTTCAATTAAATTATTAATTTATTATTAATTTATCATTAATTTATCATTATATTTATCATTAATTTAAGTTTTAATTAAAGCTTTATTTTTTTATTAATATCATATTATATTTTATAAATTATTTTATCTTTATAAATTATTTTATAATTATTTATTATTATTTAGTATAACTTTGTATATATTCATGATTTCTTTATATATAAATTCAAAAAATAAATTTTATTGATATATATTAATTATTAACATCCATTGATTATTGATATATATATATATTGATATATAAATAAAATATTTATAACATAAAACTATTTATAATAAGAGAAACTAACATATAAAAATTCTATTTCATAATTATTTATTTTTATTTAGTATAAGTTAATATATAATTCATAATTTCTTTATATATAAATTCAAAAAATAAATTTTATTGATATATATCGATTATTAATATATACTGATTATTGATATATATTGATATATAAATAAAATATTTATAACATAAAACTATTTATAATAAGAGAAACAATATTATATAATTATATAATAATTTATTTTATAATAATAAACCTTTAAAAGAAACACTTTTTTACTTTATGATATTTTGATTATTTACTATGATAAAGTATATTAATTTCCTCTTTTATCGTGTTATAATATCAATTAGGGGTGAAAAATATAAATATAAAGACTAATCATTTACAATTTTTATAAAAATAATATATTATACATTTTTGTATATCATAAATTATTTTTACAGGCTAGAAATAGCAAAATCAAAAATGGCAGATATAAATGAAATAAATTAATATCCCCTAATTTTCAATACAAAATCTTAGTAAAACATCTTAGGGGAATCTATATATGCTTTTAGTTGAATATTATATTGTATTTAACTGAGTATTAAATAAATAGGCGAATATTTAGAAAAATAACTTTATATGTTAATTTAAATGGAAAAATTTGAAAAATAAAATATTTAATAATAAATATTTTAATTTTAATAATCGGGGGAAATATATTTTGAAAATATGTAATAATAATTCGTATAAAATAATTTTTAGATATATAATATTAATGATAGGTATTTTATTTGTTGTTTGTACTTTACAAGCAAGTTTTGCAGCTAATGCAACTATTAATCCTGATAATAGTACAATAAGCACAGGATTAGGAAGTGTTAATCCTGGAGAAACTCTTACATTAGATCCAGGAAATTATTCTGGAACTGGTAACACAGGAATAAGTATTAACAAAAACGTTACAATTCGAGGAAATAGTTCAACTAGTTCGGTAATCATTGATGCAGAAAAACAAGGAAGAATATTTACAATAGGGAATAATATAAATGTAACATTTATAAACATCACATTCATGAATGCTAACACCACAGTTAATGGAGGAGCGATCTATAACTCCAATTCTAACACAAGAATGACATTTATAAACTGTGTTTTTATAAATAATACAGCAACCAACACAACAACAAGTGGTAATGATGGTGGCGGTGCAATCTACAACAGTGGCCATAATATGAACATATCCAGTTGTAATTTCACTGACAATAATGCTGGTAAAAGTGGTGGTGCAATATATAATACTGGTAATAACTTTATTATATCCAATTCTAATTTTAATGATAATCTTGTAAATTATACTCCATATGTCAATTTTGGTGGCGGTGCAATCTACAACAGTGGTCGTGATGGAAGTATATTTAACTGTAATTTCACCAATAACAAAGCTAGTTATGGCGGTGCAATCTACAATAGAGGGGATAATTTAAGTGTAGATAATTCTAATTTCAACGATAACCTCGCAAAAAATTATACTGATGTTACAGCAGGGTTAGGAGGTGCTATTGTAAATAGTGCTAATTATATGACTGTGTCTAGGTGTGATTTTACAGATAATATTGGATATGAAGGTGGTGCAATCTATAATGCTAATGATGGTGATGGTGCAAATTTTACTGTAATTGATTCTAATTTTACTGGTAACAGCGCAAGATCTGGTGGTGCAATCTTTAATTGGGGTGTAAATTTCAATGTAATCAGATCTATTTTTACTGATAATAGGGCAGTGCCTATGGGTGGTGCTATTAAAAATGGAATAGTCTATAATAGTAACCGAATTGGTGTTAACTTTACTGTATCCAATTCTACCTTCATTAGAAATAGTGCTAGTACTGGTGGTGCTATTTACAATTTGGACTGTGACAATTTTACTGTAATCGGTTCAACTTTCAACGATAATAATGCAAGCAATAGTGGTGGTGCTATAAATACAGGATCTAGTGATAGCTTTAATGTAATTAATTCTAGTTTCAATAATAACAGTGCAACTATTAATGGTGGTGCTTTCTATAATTCAGGAGGTGTATTTACAAATGGTACTATTTCTCCTGTTTATAATATTACTATAAATAATTGTAATTTTACTAATAATACCGCAACTAATGGCGGTGGTATCTTTACCAACCGTTCAACCAATTTTGATGTAATTAACAGTGATTTTACCAACAACAACGCAAGTTACGGAGGAGCAATCTATAATAATGGTGTTAACTTCACTATAACTAACACCAGCCTCTACAACAACAACGCAACCAATGGAGGAGCAATCTACAATATTGGTACTAATTTTACTATAACTGACACCAATCTCACCAACAACAACGCAAGTTACGGAGGAGCAATCTATAATAATGGTGTTAACTTCACTATAACTAACACCAGCCTCTACAACAACAACGCAACCAATGGAGGAGCAATCTACAATATTGGTACTAATTTTACTATAACTGACACCAATCTCACTAATAACAACGCAAGTTACGGAGGAGCAATCTACAACACAGCAATTAACTTCACAATAACCAACAACAACTTCAACAACAACACAGCAGCAAATACAGGTGGAGCAATCTACAACACAGGAGCTAGCCTTAATGTTGCCAATTCTATTTTCAATAATAACAATGCTGGAAATGGTGGAGCAATCTACAACACAGGAAGTAATCCTAGTGTAAAAAACTCTAATTTCACAAATAACATTGCTATAAGTGTTACTAGTCCTGGTGGAGGTTACAGTGCTGGTGGAGGTGGAGCAATCTATAACAGTGGAGTTAATCTTACTGTTGATAATTGTAATTTCACTAATAATAGTGCACCTTACAATAGTGGTGGTGCAATATTCAATAGTCGTGCTATCTTTAGTGTAACTAATTCTAATTTTGTAAATAATACTGCAAATGGTTCTTCAGGTAATGGTCATGGAGGTGGTGCTATTTGCAATTATAATTATATTAGTTCTAATTTTAGTGTCATTAATTGTACTTTCACTAACAACACTGCATCAAATCAAGGTGGTGCTATTTATAATTATAATTCAACTAATTTTACTGTAATTAATTCTACTTTCACTAGAAATACTGCGTCTCGTGGCGGTGGCATATATAATGGTGGTGCTACTCCTTATTTTAATGTAATTAATTCTACTTTCATTGCAAACTCTGCAACAGGATATGGAGGTGGTGCTATCCACCAATATGGTCCTGCAAATCATTCTAGTGTAGTTAATTCCATTTTCATCAACAATATTGCAATAAATAATACTCTTGCAAGTTTTGATATTGGTATGCTACCTGGTGGTGGAGCAATCTTTACTGCTGGTGTGAATTTTACCATAGCTAACTCTACTTTCATAGGTAATAAAGCAAATAATGGAGGAGCAATCCACAATAATGCTGGTGAATCAAACTACAATTATAATCTTGGTTTTAACATTACTATAGATAATTGTATTTTTATTGATAATGTTGCAACTAGCAGTGGTGGAGCAATTTACAACTTTTATCGATCAGTTTCATTTAGTAACTTTAAAGTAATTAATTCTAATTTCACAAATAATTCCGCAAGTAATGGTGGTGCAATTTATAATACAAATGGAGCTAATTTTACTGTTATTAATTCAAATTTAACAAATAACAAGGCAAATAATGGTGGAGCAATCTACAACACCAATAGTGCCAACTTCACTATAAACAATTCTAATTTAACAACCAACACAGCAACCAGTAATGGTGGAGCAATCTACAATACCAATAGTGCCAACTTCACTATAAACAATTCTAATTTAACAACCAACACAGCAACCAGTAATGGTGGAGCAATCTACAATACTGGCATAAACTTCGATATAACAAATTCTGGTTTCAAATTTAACAAAGCAAATAATGGCGGTGTAATTTACAATAGTGGTACAGATTTCACTATCTCAGATTCTAATTTCACAAATAACAATGCAGCTAGTAATGGTGGTGTAATTTACAATACTGGTACTAATTTTAAAGTAAATGATTCAAATTTTACCAATAATAATGCATCTAATGGTGGAGGTGTGTATAACACAGCGAATAACTTTAATGTTAGTGGTTCTAATTTCACAAATAATAACGCAACTTATTATGGTGGAGGTGTCTATAATACTGCTAGTGGTTTGAATATTTCAAATTCCACTTTTAATAAGAATAATGCAGTTATTGGTGGTGGTATTTATACTTCTGGTAGTGGTTCTAATATTATTACTTCAAATTTCACTAATAATAGCCAAGCTATTGGACTTGGTACTACTAACTTTGTTTTAAATAACAATAGAGTTATTGAAAATGGAATAGGTATTCAATTTGCTATCAACAATACTAATTATGTTATTACCAATTTGTCAACTAACAATACTATTGTGAATAATACTTATGCTGTTGGTATTAGTGGGATTGGTAGTACATATACTGTAAGAGATAGTTTTGGTAATTTAAATAACAATGGATTTATTTTCACAACCAATCTGAACAATACAACTATTCCAAGTGCATCAAATAATAGGATTATTAATTCCAATATTAGTGGTTATAATAGAACTTTATCCTCTGTCGCCATTACATTCGGTAATTTCACTAGCTATAATAAGATTATTGAGTCTAATATTACAAATAATGGTTTAGCTGTTTTATTCAGTGGGAATAATAATAATCTTACAGGATCTAATGTATTAAATAATTTAGAGGGAATTAGCGTTCTTAACACAAGCACCAATTCAATTATCAATTATAATAGGATACTTAATAATACTAATAAAACTGGTTTTGATTTTACAAATTATGGTATTAGTACCAATGCTAATCTTAATTGGTGGGGAAATAACATCCCATTAGTTAATAATATAAGTTTAGGTAATTGGTTTGTAATGGAATTAGCTGCTAACACATTTAAAACTATTGTGAATGCCACTACAAATTCAACTGAAGAATACATTGATTTAACATACCAGCTTGTACTTTTTAATAATGGAACAAAAACTACTAGTGTTATTGATTATAGTTTATTGCCTTATTTTACTGTTAATGCAACATGGAAAAATTCTACTGGAGGAGTAATTTATAATGTTATTGATGATGCTCGAGGATTCTACACATATACAGTTCTTCTTAACCAAAAATTTTCACTTGAAGCAATAGGAGATAATGAAGATATAATATTATATTTAGAACCAACTATCAAGAACGTTAATATTACCATTAATAAGTCTGTTAATACTACAAATGCTCATAAAGGAGATAAAGTGACCTATACTATTGTTGTAACTAATCATGGATCTAATAATGCAACAAATGTACTAGTAACTGAAATTTTAGATGGTAGATTTATTCTTATTTCAGTTTCAGCTACTCAAGGAACTTATAATGGTAGTATTTGGAATATTGGTGATGTTAATGCTGGTGACACTGTGACTTTGATTTTAGTTGTTCGTGCTAATGGTACCGGCCTTATCAACAATATCGTTAGTGTTACTTCTAATGAAAATAATACCAGCAATAAAACTACTGATAATGTGACCATAGATGTAATTAATCATAATACAAGTATTTTCGTGGATGCTGTTTTCAGTGCGGATAATAAGACCATGATAATCAATGCTACATTAACTGATGAGAATGGTAGACCATTATTTAATAAAACCATTGATTTCTATGTTGATGGATATTATGTTGGTAGTGCATTAACTGATGAGAATGGCGTTGCTCGATTAAACTATACTTCAAAAACTCCTTTCATTCCAGGTAAATACGTTATTACAGGCATATTTAAAGGTGATGATATATATCCAGGATGTTCTGATGAAACTATCTTAATTCTCGTAAAAAGTCCTGGTGGAAACATTAATAATGCTACTAAAAATGCTACTCATAAGGTTAGTAATAAAAATAATGTAAGTAATGTAGCTTAATGAAACTAAGGATTTATCTAGTTCAAATGCAGCTATGAAGAAAACTGGTCTTCCTGTAGCATTAATCGCGATAATATTATTATTGTCTTTATTATTTGCTGGAATAAGAAAGGGTAAAAAGTCAAAAAAAGATTAAATCAAAAATTTTCATATCTTTTTTTATTTGAAAAGCTTGTTTTTTAATTTTAAAAATAAGTTTTTCTTTTATTTTTAATAATTTATATAAAATTTAAAATGAATCATATCTTATTTTGTTTTTATATACTTCTGAAATTTTTTATTATAGAAATTTTATTTTTATTCACAATATCTTAATTTTTAAAATCAACAATAATTATCCCTTGATTATGTATTTTCAGCTAACTATTGTTAATTTTAATATATTAAAAATGATAATTTATCTAAATGGTGAAGATATTATTAAAATTAGAATCATATAAAAAACTATTCAGAAGAAGATTTTTCTAAATTAACAAAATATAAATAGAATTAAAAATGATTATATATGATTTTTAAGGTAAAAAGAATAGAAAAAAAATAATAAGAACAAAAAATAAGAATAAAATAGTAAGAATAAAAAATAAGAATAAAATACTAAGAATAAAAATAAGAATAAAAAATAAGAATAAAATACTAAGAATAAAAAATAAGAATAAAATACTAAGAATAAAAATAAGAATAAAAAATAAGAATAAAATACTAAGAATAAAAAATAAGAATAAAATAGTAAAAACAAAAATAAATCTATTTTAATGATCTGATCATGGTTAAAATCATCTTAAAAGGTTCATTTGCAAATAATGCATGAGGTTCATTAGCTGGCATTATAATCAATTCCCCTTTTCTAACAATATTTTTCTTTCCAGAAATTGTTATTTCCCCAACACCATCAACAATTTGAACCATAGCATCAAATGGAGCACTGTGCTCACTTAAACCTTGTCCTTTATCAAAAGCGAAAATTGTGACAGTCCCTACATCTTTTTTAATAATTTCACGACTTACAACAGAATCTGTCTGATATTCAGCTAAACTTCCTATTTCAATTGGTTTTCCTTTTAATTCGTCCATAAATCATTCCTCCAAAAACAATATTAATATAATTTTATTATTATAAATTTATTATTTTTATTATAACTTTATATTGTAACTTTTATAATAATTTTTATAGGTTTTGTTATAGCTTTTATTATAATATATTATGATAATTTTTATTATATACTTTTATTTAGTATGCTTATGAACTATTATAACTTTTATTTGTTATAATTTGTATTATATTATAAACTATTGTATAATATGATAATTACTGTATAATATGATAAATCTATTAGATATAATATGATAAACAATATGGTAAATCTATTAGATATAATATGATAAATATAATATAAAAATTTATCTCAAAAACATTTGAAAATAATTAAAATATAGCTATATGTTAAATTAACTTATATTTCATTTTTAAATGTATGAAGAGATAATATATATGATAATATTTGAATTTTAAGTATTTTTTTATTGAATATAAATAAAAAATATAATAAAAATTAAAAATATATAATATATTAAAGTATAAAATTGAAGTATAAAAATATTGAAATTTGAAAATATACAATAGAATAATAGATAATAAAATAATAAAATAATAGAATAATAGAATAATAAAATAATAGAAAATAAATTAAAAAATAATAGTAGAATGGTAATCCATATACTATTATATAAATTTTAAAATTTTTATTTTTGTATTTTTATATTTTAACCTAAAATTCTCTTAATATCTTCTTCTGGGTCTCCAATTGGAGTTAAATTATAGTTATCAATTAAGACTTTAGCTATGTCATCATTTACCCAGGCAGGTAAAATTGGTCCGATAAGCATGTCTTGTTTATTTAAGTATAATAAACTCCAGAGAATAGCTGCAGCTTTTTGTTCCATCCAACTTAAAACAATAGTTAGAGGAAGTTCATTTAATTCTACATCAAATAAGTCACAAAGTGCAACAGCTATGTCAACAGCTACAATCGCATCATTACATTGACCAATATCTATTAATCTTGGAACTCCTTCAATATCCCCAAGGTCTAAATCATTGAATCTATATTTACCACATGCAAGAGTTAATACAACTGTATCTTTTGGTAATTTTTCAACGAATTCCCTATAATATCTTGCTTGTGGAAGTGGACTGTCACAACCTCCTACTAAGAAGAATCTTTTGATTTTTCCAGCTTCAACAAGCTCTTTAATTTTTGGAGCTAAGGAAAGAACAGTAGAAGCTCCAAAACCAGTGGTAACAGTTGGTCTGTTTTCTTCTTCTTCAAGATCTCCAAGTTCAAGTGCTTTGTTTATAAGTGGTGTAAAGTCATTATCAGTAATTTGTTTAATTCCTGGTAACTTAGCTACTCCACTAGTGAAAATTCTGTCAGAATATTCATCTTTTGGTAAGAGAACACAGTTAGAAGTAGCTAAAATAGCTGCATTATATTTAGAAAATGTTTTTTTCTGATCAAACCAAGGTCCACCAAGTTGACCAACAAGATGTTTGTATTTTCTTAATCCTGGATAACCATGTGCAGGTAACATTTCACTATGAGTGTAAACATTGATTCCTTTTCCTTCAGTTTGTTTAAGAAGTTCTTCTAAGTGCTTAAGATCATGTCCAGTTACAATAATAGCTGGTCCTGCTTGAGCTCCAACTTCTACAACTGCTGGTTCAGGTTCACCGTAAGTTTCCATGTGAGCTTTTTTAAGTAGTTGCATGACTTTTATATTGGCCTCACCAGCTTCAAGTCCAAGCTTAACCAAATCTTCTGCATCAAAGTTTACTTGAGTGAGTGTAGAAAACATTCCTTTAGATAAAAATTTATCCACATCTTCATCAGTATATCCAAGCTCATTTGCATGATAATTATATGCACTAATACCCTTTATAGCAAAAATAAGATTATCTTGTAATCTAGCTACAGTTGGTTCTTTACCACAAACTCCTCTAACAGTACAACCGGTTCCCCAAGCTGTTTGAGAACATTGATAACAAAACATATCTAATTGTTCATGTGCCATATTATTTTCCTCCTTTATAATATAAGATTTTTTGAATAATAGCTTATTTAGTTTTTATAGTTTTAAGATAGTCAAAGGACAAAATATGAAGTTTATATTGTGTTGTTTACGTCCTAACTAATTTTTAAATGAAGTTTATAATGAAGTTTATAATGAAATATATGATGAAATATAGATTATAAACATGATTATTAAGACATAAGTTATGATGACAAATTTTATTTATATAATTTTGTCCTTGTTATATTCTTGTTAAGAATACTATATAAAATTTTTGTAACTTTTTTTGGGTAAAATGTGACATTTTTCCATATAAATTTATATCATTAGATATTTTATATTATTCTATTATTCCTTTTTCTATAAATTTTATTTACAAATGTAAATATAAGCAATTTAATCAATTTTATACTAAATATATATTTATATAGTCTTTTAATTTGAATTATCAGTAGAATATTATAACATTTTTATTATTAGTCAAACTGTAAGTATTGTTATAAATACTATAAAAATAATTATGTATCGATTAAAGGTTAGTTTCAAGTGTATTGAATTTTTTTAAAGTAATGAAACATGAATATATTTCTGTATATTATTAGTTTAGAGATGTATATCAAGAGTATTGATAGCTATATTATTTAAAGCAATGTTTAATCCTGTATTTAACATATTAAAAGATTATTTATATATATTATTATCAATAACAATTATTATTCATCACATTTATAATAAAGATAGAATCAAGATTGAAATAAAGATTTTTACTGCCATTAAAATAGATTTGATAAAAAAATTTATAAATTTACACTTGAAATCGATCTCTCTATAAATATGAAATATTCAAAAAATTAAAGAAATTAAAATAAAGAAAAATAAAAATAAAAATAAATGAAACAAAAGTAAAATAAAAATAAAACTAAATAAAACTAAACTAAAAGAAAAATAAAACTAAATAAAAATAAAATAAAAATAAAACTAAAGCTAAAAATAAAATAAAAAAGAAAAAACTCTAATTCTTTTTAAAACGTGATTTCTTCTTTAAGGCATTGAAAAAACGATCATCATAGTTTTTAGCTATGTCTTCATATTGATTCCATACACCTATAGCTGAATTAGATATAACATTCTTATTTTCACCTGAGAATTTTGAAAATATATGCATCATTTCAGCAGAATCCCGCACAATAAGTTTTACAAAAGAGATATCTGCTTTTAGAATGTTAACACCAGCATCATCGAAAGAGTTTAAAATATCTACTCTCCTATTATCTACATAACAATATTCAGTAGCTAATATATTTATCTCAATACCCTTTTTAACAAGTTTTTCAAACTTTTCTTTTAAAAAATCGGCTTCTCCTTCAAAAAGAAAGCCCATACGAAAACTGAGAGTTTTTTTAGCTCTTGAAATTATTTCAAGTTCTTTTTTAATAATCCTATCCGGGCCATGAATAAGCCAAATAGGTGCTGGAACCTTGGATAACTGACTTTCATAAGCATAATTAAGTTCTAATTCAGTTTCTTCAAGTTCATCAATGATTTTTTGTTTATATAGACGAAAAACATCGGTTGGAGACACAACATGATATTTTAAAGGCCTACCTCGTTCTATTTCAATGAAACCTTTAGTTCCAAGAGATTTTAAAACATCATATATCTTAGTTCTTGGAACCTGGGAATTAGAGCTAATTTCAGTAGCTGTTCCTGAAATCATATAAGTCAAGGATAAGTAAACCATAGCTTCATAAGTAGATAATCCTAGTTTTTTAAGTGAATCAATTGTTTTAGTTTGCATAATTTCCTTAAAATTAATTATAATATCTGAAAAAGTTTAAAGACAGTAAAAAATTTTCAAAAGACTAAAAGTACCCAGTTAAATAGGATTTATTTTTTTATTTTTATTTATTTTTTATTTATTTTTTTGTAATATTATTATTTTAAATATGTTATACTATTATATTCTATATTTATTATAATTTATCTTATGTTATAATGATTTTATAACTTATATTAATTAATATTAAGTTATTATAATATCATCTAGATTCCTGAAATTTTATTAGAAAAGAGATAATAGAGTAAAAAAGAATAGAAAAGAGAAGGAAAAAAACTAAAAAAACTAAAAAGAAATAAAAATATAATATTACTGAAAAATCGATGAAAATTAAAGTATATACTCAAAGAGTAAATTATCAATTTAAATCAAAACTTGCACAATTCAAATCAAATTTTTAGAAATTTTTTATAATGCTAATTTACACTGGAAATTGATGTCTTAATAATAGATATTTCCTGCTGATAAAAAAATTAATTGAGTAAGTTATTTTAAAAATATATAGGATTTTTTGAGATTTTTGTCTATTGTAGAAAAAATTTTTTAATAAGACATAGGCAAAATGAGGATATTTATTTTATTTATCATAAATCATTTAAAAATTTAAATATTGTAAAGATTAAAATAATGTTTAATCATATTATATATTATTAGATAATTTAAAAATTAAATTTTTTCAAATTAAAATAATATAAGTTAAAATTGTATAGAATGCAATTTTTTTAAAAATCTTTTTATATTCTTTTATTTTATATTCTTCTATTTTATATTCTTCTATTTTATATTCTTCTATTTTATATTCTTCTATTTTATATTCTTCTATTTTATATTCTTCTATTTTATATTCTTCTATTTTATTATTTATAATACATATATAATGTTATATAATATTATGTAATATTATATACTAATTCTGTTTTTGTACAAATAAATAATTTTAATTATAAAAATATAAATTTTAACCTAACTTATAAAATATTATCCAACTACAAAATATAATATAAATTATGAAGTATATGTATATATTATAAAGTATAATATAGCTTAGAATCATTATATAAAATAATAAAAATTAATAAATTTATAGAATTAATAAATTAATAAATTATTATAAAATATTATAAAATATTATAAAATATTATAAAATATTATAAATTATTATAAATTATTATAAATTATAGATAAACATCTATATTATGATATAAAAATATTATTATAGAT